>JAUZST010036326.1:0-27835 GCA_034779995.1 Parotocinclus haroldoi | reverse complement strand
TGGGGTTCGATTTCCAACCAGTTGTTATTATTTATTGCTTTGTGTCTGGTTGCTCTCCATGTAGACAAGCTTACCTTTTGAGGAATAATGCACTTTGTAATTATTAATTAGGCTGAAACCCTAATTGTAGTAACCACAACGAACTAAAAAAAACTGTAACGCGTACGTTTTGGAGGCGACAGGCGGAGGAGAATGAAGCGGCGCAATGCGGACTGCAGCAAACTCCGTCGCCCGTTAAAGCGGAGCCGAATCACCGAGGGATTTCACGGCAGGTACGCGGGAGGCAGTGCTCCTCAGCCAGGCCATATTCTGTCCTCGTGTCGGCCTTCAAACCAGGCCTTGGACCTGCGAGGCATGTGTTAATAGTCTCTTTGTGCCCTGTCTCATTCATACGAAGCTGGCAGAGGAGCTTAAGCAAAACGAGTTAATGATCATGGCCTGGCATGGTTAGCTTTAGCTTTAGCTCGTACAAAATAACTAATACAACTATTGTAAACGCATGCACATCTCATAGTGCATAGAGATGTAAATGAACAGCAGTGTGAAATGGTATAATCTAACTTTTGTTTAATTGTATAAGAATTCGTTTAGATTTCATTTAGATTTTATTTGAACTCTCTGTTTTGCAGATCCTAATCTACTAAAGTCAAGGCCATAGTTGTAACTACTTTAGTTGTTGCACTAAAAGTTTAACCAACCTTGGTACCATGAACTGCCTTTACTTTCATTCATCGTGACTAAATTGTGCCACACTGACATATTTCTAATGTAGGAACTCCATGATTCCAGATTCGGACCTTTTCTGCTTTTGTATCACAGTACCTTCCTGTACCTGAAGTTCCTGCTGGTGTGGGCACTGGTGCTGCTGGCAGACTTTGTCCTGGAGTTCCGCTTTGAGTACTTATGGCCCTTTTGGCTCTTCATCAGAAGCGTGTATGACTCTTTCAGATACCAGGGACTGGTAAGTATCAAATCAAGTTTATGCCATTATAGGGAACCCCCTAAAACTGGAAGATTGAAACCAATAATAATAAAAAAGAATAGACTTGGACTTTGTAGTTGGATGGTTTGATTTACAGTGCTCCCAAAAATTAGGGCATATGTCATCAGTGCTTACAGGATGCTGCCTATAAGATGTTGGCCATTGGGTGCCATTGGGATTTGAACCCTGGACCATCAGATCCAGAGTCCAGTACCTTAACCGCTAGGCTACCACAGTCCCTACTGGATGGCTGGTGGACTATTTTTAGCCCAGCATTGACACTGAGGTGTTTCAAAACTCCAGCAGCACTGCTGTGTCTGATCCACTCCACATTTGATTCAGATTTTGAATTTTGAAGTATCCTCTAATTGTTGTGAGCAGTGTAGATGAACTACAGATATAGAACCATCTATGTGGTAAGTGGAGCTGATGATATGGACAACGAGAGTAAAAACAGGGTTACGGCTGATTGGGTGAATATTTACATTTCAACTTTTTGTCTGTCTTTCCTCCATCAGGCATTCTCAGTGTTTTTCGTTTGCATTGCGTTCACGTCAGACATCCTATGCCTCCTGTTCATCCCTATGCAATGGCTGTTTTTTGCCGCCAGCACTTATGTATGGGTGCAGTACGTGTGGCACACAGGTGAGTACTTCAACATTTTGACTTTCTTCTCTGTATTCAGTGGAGGTCAAAAGTCTGAGACCACAAGTGAAAATTCCTCTGTTTTTCATTACAGATTACATTACTCTTAAAAATTAGGGGAAATTTTAAAATGAATATGTATTGATTAAAACAAGAAGCATTTGACTTTGTCATTAATGCCCTGTGTGTGTGTGTGTGTGTGTGTGTGTGTGTGTGTGTGTGCGCGTGCGCGTCTGTCTGTCTGTCTGTCTTCAGAGCGAGGTGTGTGTCTACCCACAGTGTCTCTGTGGATCCTTTTTGTTTACATCGAAGCCGCCATCCGATTCAAGGACCTGAAAAATTTTCATGTGGGCTTGTGCCGTCCGTTTGCTGCTCACTGGTAAGACTAGATCCATTCCGCTTAGAGCTATTATTTTGGCTCTTACAGCTCTGATTTCACTTTGTTGGCGTAATACACGTGTAGCCTAGAAATGAATCAGAATATGCTTCAGACGTTTATTCTAAATGATATTAGGTGGTATGTAGTACATTTAAGGAGGCAGAACTGCAATATGATACAGTTCACACAGCACAGCACGGGCAGAACTTTTAGGAATCCTCCAAGTGTTGAGCATTTCCTCACGTACACCCGCTATTGCGTGGTCTTATTTTTTTCTTACAGCATCGGTTACCCGATGGTGACGCTGGGCTTCGGCTTTAAGAGTTACGTAAGCTATAAGATGCGGTTGCGGAAGCAGAAAGAGGTGCAGAAGGAGAACGAGTTTTACATGCAGCTTCTGCAGCAGGCCCTGCCTCTAGAACAGCAGATGCTCCAGAAGCAGGACAAAGAGCCAGAGGAAGGTAAGCACCAGCTGAGATGCATTTGAGATTCTTTGTTATACTTCAAAATGAAAGAATTACTGTGCACAACCATTTTAGTTATTTATCATTACATAGGGATCTTTTCATTTTCAATCATTATCTTCCGCCTAATCTTCCGCCGGGCTCAGGGGAAGGCCGGTGCCCACCTGGCAACTCTGGGCGCAAGGGCAGGAACAACCCTAGATGGGCCGCCAGTCCATCGTAGGGCACACAGTCACACACTAAGGGCCACTTTAGAGACACAGATTACCCTAACGCGCATGTTTTAGAGTAAACCCCCACAGACACAGGGAGGACCCAGGCCGCTCCGCCCTGGGATTAAATCCGGGACCTTCTTGCTGTGACCCACCGAGCCCCCGTGCTGCCCATCTTTTCAATTTAGAAAATACAATCCAAAAAACATGGAGTGTTGTCTAAAGGAAATAAAAGAAATACAATGCAAAAATTAAAAAAGAAATGCATAGATTTCAGAGACTCAGTAATGCATATTTTAGCAAAAGAAAACGGCTTTAAAGCAGTGGATCTCAGCTTTTTTTTTTTTCCTTGGAGCCCCCTACGAGTAACCAAGATCCAACCCCCAACCACACACGCGCACACGCACACACACACACACACACACCTGCACACGCACACACACACACACACAGAGACCAAAATAATTGATTCACTGCATTATCAGTATAGCTTTTGCCCTTTTCTCTTCTATTCCCTTTAAACTTTTTACACTTTCATAACATTTGAGTTCATTCAGACTGCAGAACCCATGATGGAAACTACAGCTTTATAGCAATATCATTCCCCACTTTCTCCAAACTTTATCCAATTTGATTTCATGAAGTCTGAACGAGAATGTAATTCTCTCCACCACAAAGCCTTCATATATAATATCATAGCAGTTCTCTATTGTTGAGGCATCGGAGCCATTTCTTTGTAATTGCTTTTCTAGCAGCAATACTAGTTAAAAGTCCTTTCGTTCCCAAACATAATATTCAGTTCTGCATAAATCTGACACCCGAAAATATTTCCATCTGTATTTGCAAGAATATAATTTCTCTTCATTTTCCTGTAACTCATGGCCTGATCCACCTTCGTCCTAGGTGCCTCTAAAGCCACTTTGGAGGCTGAGTCGACGCTTTTGGCTCAGAACGGCACCAAAAAGCTGCCCATCTCTTTCCCCGAACTGGAGCAACGAACTAAAAAGCAGCAGCAGCAGCAGCACAACATAGGAATAAACAACAACATCCTGCACAGTGTAGACTCTAAACTGCAGGACATTGAGTACATGGAGAACTACCTAAGCAGCAAGAAACTGAACATCGAGCTGAACAGCTGCACCGAAGACCCGTGCGGTACAGATTCGGGCTCCACCTCGTTGTCAAAACATTACAAAAACTCTTCCCCCCGCAGCCACAGCTCGACTAACGGCAACGTGCCGGCTTCGTCCAATAGGAACGAGAGGAAGCAGAAGGGCGTGGGGAAGAGCGCCCATCGAGAGCTGATGGACAACTGCATACCCAACAATCAGCTCAGTAAACCGGACGCGTTAGTGCGGTAAGAGGCTTCCTGTCACATCATTACAGGTAGTTCATCATAAATCCAATCCATCATGAGTCCAGTGCATCATAAATGAGGATTCTAATAAAATGCTATACCTGACACATTATGTAAAATCATTAACATAAAGCCTAGTTTATGATACAGCAGGTCATATTTGGAATTTATTGAATAATGTACTGAAAGTGGAAAAACAAAAACGATGAATTTCATGACTGCGGCTATTCCTCACTACATTTCCCAGCACTCACCGTGCCTGCCACATGACCCCCCTACGTCATGCACTGCCCATTTCCTCATTTAGCACTGAAGAGTGTTGGAGAATATCGTGCTGTGAATTATTTGCCTAAAAATCGAAATTCAAAATTTAGAGTATGGTGTCTGGTGAATGTTTATATATCTTGACCAACCAGTATGTCAGACGCCTTGCAGATATCACTTGTCATTTCTATCACATTTTTAACGCCACCCCTATGGCTAGGCGGGCAAACCCATTACGTCCTCTATTCGATGCCAATTTAGAATTTCTGAAAGATCTAGGCGATTGTTTTTGGACTGTGGGAGGAAACCGGAGAACCCGGAGTCAACCAACGCAGACACAGGGAGGGTCCACACAGATCGACCCTAGGCCGCTCCACCCTGGGATCGAACCTGGGAACTTCTTGCTGTGAGGCAGCCGGGCTACCCACCGAGCCACCATGCTACCCTGTGTATGTACACTTCTCACAAAAATGAGGGGACAAATTAAAAATGCATATGAATCGATAAAAGAAACATTTGATTTTATTTCATTAAACAGGATCATCAGAAAAGCCAATGAAAAGTCCAAGAAAGTTGTTCGGTTATAAAAAAGAGATGCAAACTCAGTTATGGTGATTGAGTAGTAAGTGATATATTCATAGGGATGAACGAAGCATGTTAAACTGGACCAGAGTGCCCCCACATTGACTGTTCAGTAGGGTGTATGGTCACCCAAGAGTGTCAAATCACACTGACACTGATGGGGTATGGACAGGATCGGATTGTCCAGCAGTTCTTGTCGGATCCTCTTCATATTCATTTTGATATCTCCCCTCATTTTTGTCAGTGGTGCATTTGGTACAATGAACTCCTAAAATGGAAAATGAAGGTTGAAACAAGGTGGTGTGCCTAATGAAGTGGCAGGTGAAGGTCACTTATTCTCACTGTTTATATATAAAGATGTTTACGTTACACACGGATACTTTTCTGCATGGTGGCACCATATGTTTTCTGTTGTGTTCTGGATGTGCAGTCTGGAGCAGGATGTGAAGAAGCTGAAGGCGGACCTTCAGGCGAGTCGGCAGCTGGAGCAGGAACTGCGAGCTCAGATCGGTTCACTGAACAACACGGAGAGAACCACACGCTCGGAACTCGGCCAGCTCCGCCACGAGAACGAGCTCCTGCAAAACAAGTGAGAATTCAACACTCTGGTGCGATGATGTGCTGCGATGCAAAGACGTGATGATGTGGATGATAAAGATGTGCTGTGTACATATTACATACTACAGTATGTGTCGTAGAAACATGTACCAAATAGCCTCAAAGCTATCTAACAGATTTGCTTAGCTACAGGCTAAAGCGGTTAATATTTAGTGTGACCCTCCCCTTACACTTGAGTAATAGCAGCAGCTGGCAGCTTTATCGGGTTGCCAAGTTGACCCTTTTGCAGTCTGAAGAAGCTTGATACAGCCATGAAACAGAAGGGAAGAGGGCTAAAAGCTAGGGTATGATAAAGCTTTCAAAGATTTGGATTGAATAGCAGCGGAAAAGAAGATTATGGATTGGCTTATCCAAGTTTATAATTATTTGGTCCAGTCATCGACAGTGTTATGCAGGGTGAGTCAAAAGTCACAGTCACACCCATTTCAGAAACAAAGGGGAAAATTTACATTCATGTCATTTAGCATAATACAGTCTTACAGTCCAAGCCACTGCAGATTAAGGGCCTTGCTCAGAGACCCAACTGTGGCAGAGGTGGGGTTTGAACCCTGGACCTTCTGGTCCATAGCCCAGTACCTTAACCACTAGGCCACCATATCTGAATACCCCAGCAAGTAATGGATGGGTGTGCATATGTTTTAGGCTGAAAACCTCTACCAAAGAAGAAACCTCAATAATGGCTTTGGCAGCCTTTGTGAAAAGTCCACAATGCAGCTCAGTGTCTTGCGACTTTTATATACTCACCCTGTGCATGCTCATTATACTGCTGCTTAAATAACAAATCTACTGGTGGCTTAATATTTTTTTTCAGTACTGTAGATTCGTTGATATGAAGGTCCTGTCCTAAATGGAATACACTATACACTTTAACAGTCAATTATCGCATTATCACAAGTATTAGTGGATTTTTTTAACTTGTTAGAAAGAGACAGAAGACCTATGTGTTTATTCCTACTAGCCACTTTATTAGGTACACTTTGCTAGTGCCGGATTGGACCTGCTTTTTACTTTCGGGAGCCCAGTGAACTGAGAAGTTAGTGTTAAATGTCAGGTTTGTCGTCTCCCCAGGCTTCATAACGCTGTGCAGGCTAAGCAGAAGGACAAGCAGACAATCACTCAGCTAGAAAAGCGACTAAAGACGGAGCAGGATGCTCGATCGACAGCCGAGAAGCAGCTTAACGAAGACAAAAAGAGGAAGAAGCTCGAGGAGGCCACAGTAGCACGGGCTGTTGCTCTTAATGCTGTCTCCAGGTAACGCTTGCTTAAATTTGTTTTATTAAAAGTACACATTCATTGCATAAGAACCCCAGCGACAGTTTGAGGCTTCCAAACAATTCAGTTCAAGCGCGGGATGCAATATACGCGACCGACCAAGTGGAAGAACGCTAAAGCTTTGCTATGGTCCAATAATGGTCCATGGATCAGGTCCGGACATTTAAGACGTTCCGTCTCAGACACGCTCTCAGTACAGAAAATATTCTGCGTGCTTTAGGCGCCCGTGTTTGGGAAGCTGTGCATGCGTACTCGGGACACTGAGTGAATTGTGGGAGTCGAGTGAAATGTAGACCGTAAAGTCACTGGACCACCTTGAAACCTGTCAATTCTCGATGAGTCAGCCTCACAATAGCTCTCATGCAGGATTTCTTCATTGTTTCTCTCTTCATTTTTTATTCACACACATCTACAGTAATGTGTTCCAAGTCACCACTGGGCCTACGATTTTTTTTAAAGTGATAACAGCAAACAGTGAGACGTTTTTAATTAGGGAAAAGTAGCCCATTATGTGCCTTTACTTTGAAATAACAGCCATAGGCTATTTCTGCCTACTTTACACTAATCACACATGTTTATTTGCTTAATTGTGTTGATAGTTTCATTAATTACACAATGCTGGTTAATTGTATGCGCTTCTGGAAGTGCTGCCTTTGTTTGTGTGATAATGGAAGATTTTTTTCCTCTTAATCCTGCAGAGGGGAGTGCGCAGACACCTTGAGAAATCGTATTCGAGAGCTAGAGTCCGAGTGTAAGAAGGTCTATCACGACTTGAAGTCTAAAGAGGAGCAGCTCCGTGAGCTGGAGGGCAAAGTGCAGGTGAGGCAGAGGCTTCATAGCCGAACTGCGGCTCACAAAGCCGAGTTAAATACACTGCGCTGGTATATAACTTCCAGTGGACGTTCCAGTTTGCTTACTGGAGAATTCAGAATTCCTACTATATCTGGGACTGGATGTTAGTTGGAATCGAGTCCTTTTTGGGTACATGGAAAATGCTACAGAAATGAGATGTACTCATTATTATTATTATTATTATAAGTATTATTATTATTATCATCATATAAAATCAGTTGCTCTAGGCTAGAAGAGACTTTCAGTGAGCAGGTGTATCAAAAGCAACGAAATGTTCTGACAGTGGTATAAAAACACAGGTGCAGTTTTCAGTCTTTACTGAACACTTTGGTTATTTTATCATCCATATCAATCAGTCAATCTAAATTTATTGGTATATTGCTTTTCTTAAAATGTCGCGAAGCAGCTTTGCAGAGATCCAAGTTTCTGCCTCTTTGAGCAAGCCAGTGGTGACAGTGGAAAGGGAAAAAGTCCCTAGGGAGAAACCTGGATACGAACCAGACTTCTCCATCTTCCTCTGGTCAACACTGGATAGATAAATACAGGAAGTTCATCTATTTATGAGAAAGGGCTAATGGTCAGGTGACTGTGGAGGAAAGTCCGGGACAATTAGCATTTGTTTTGTCTTTGCTCTTCATGTAGTTGTTACAAAACTTTGAGGTGTGTTTGTCAGTAGTGCAACCCACATTTTTACACTTTTATATAGCTATAAATTTTCACTTAGTCTCTGTTATTTTAATTATTACTACAAACCTATTTGACTACATACATTAGTTCTATTCTTACATTTAACATCTGAGCCACCCACAGAGGTTTGCTTTGAGTTTGGGTCTTCACAAGGTTCCTTCTTTATAATGTTTAAGAAGTTTTTCATTTCCAATGAAAATGTGTTAATGTCTCCCCTCTGCTTGTTCAATTTGGGATTGGCCCTAGCAGATAATGGAGTACTGCCCCATTTAAATAAATCTCCAAAAATATAAATCTGTTTTGACTTATGACCAGTGTCAGCCCCCCAAGGATGGGTGTCCCATTCCCATATCTGAGCCCTGTGGGATTGACTTTGGAAAAGTGGGCTTAAAATACAAATATAGGCATGGCGCTGATAAAATGATAAGGTCCTGGACTACAGAAAGTCCATGGTTCGAGTCCCAACACAGCCAAACTGCCACTGCTGGACACTTAAGCATGGCCCTTGACCCTCAGTTGCTGGGATCGTACCCTTGCATCTGCTGAATGCAGTGAATGTTTGTCTTCTAAACTGCTGGCACCAGTGGAAGAAAATACACAGATGTGTTTTTCATGTTTTGGCAGGAATTGCGCAAGTACAAAGAGAACGAGAAAGATACGGAGGTCCTCATGTCGGCCCTGTCGGCCATGCAGGATAAGACTCAGCACCTGGAGAACAGCTTGAGTGCCGAGACCAGGATCAAGCTGGACCTTTTCTCAGCTCTGGGAGACGCCAAGAGGCAGCTGGAGATCGCACAAGGTCCGTTTATTGCTTTGTGCTTAAATTCAGAACGTTGTAACCCTCGTGCTTGATCTTGCGCTCGTGATGTGTGCAGGCCAGATCCTGCAGAAGGAGCAGGAGATCAAGGAGCTGAAGCAGAAGATCGCAGAGGTCATGGCCGTCATGCCCAGCATCACCTATTCCACCGATGCCAGCAGCATGCCTCCAGTTTCGCCACACTACTCGTCCAAGTTCATGGACACGGGTCCGTCCGGGCTGGACCCCAATGCCTCTGTGTACCAGCCGCTTAAGAAGTGAAGTTCCCCTTTTTCTGAAAGCGGCCTGGCTCAGTACGCGTGCCTCATGATTAGAGTGTTTTTCTTAACACTCTTGCTGTGGTCTGTCATGTGGTATCGGTTGTACCAGAGGATGAATCACTTGGTTAAGATCTCCGATTGTTTTTTTTTTTTTTTTGCAAAACTTTCACGCACAGAGGCTTTTCTCTTCCGACGTTTGTGTTCATTCTGATTGATTCCGTGCAACGGCGCTGCTTTTTGGTATTTGCACTTTTCACGGTCAGTTTACAGACCGAAAACGCGCTTGGTTTGAGAGTATTTGCGATCGATGGTGTCATTTATCCATTCAGACTGTCTGAATGAGCACGTTTGAGTTGAGTTACGACGACGTTCTTGTTCTTTTTGCGTTCGTTTTGGCCGTCGACACGTTTCGATTTCATGCGTAGCCTCTGAAGATCCGTTTCGAAAGAGAGGACAGGTTGTGGTCGAATTCAACGATTTATAAGCTGCATAAACATTTGAGTTTTGCTGTCAACGCACATTTTTTGAATCAGAACAAAAAGGTACAAAGAGTTAGCACAGTGCCTTGAATCTTTTCCGTTTTGGGACCTGGATGATGTTCTGCCGAGTGACTGGATGATCCTGTATCACATGGCCACACTCCCATGGTCACGGTATTACAGGTCACCCATACTGCTCGTATCTCAATAGTGATTTTTAGGTGACGCTAAAGGGTGCTGTTCATTGGACTACATAAGCTCTTATTGATAACTCGTACAAACCCACATTTATATGGTGATGTGTCTCTTTTTTTCAGTTTGGTCAAAATTCCCAGGCGGCATTCAGAGCTTCGTAACATAAACACATAGGACTGTGCAAAAGTCTTAAGCCACCATTAGATTTGTTGTTTTACCAACTGTATAATGACCATATATAACATCTATTGAAGGCTGGACCCAAAAAACTTGTCACTTCATAATACTCTTTTTCAGACCTTTGTTCTAATTTTTGGAAGCTTTAGCAGGTCTTGGCCTTTTTACCCTATTCCCAAAAAGACCAGGGTCAGTTTACAATCGAAGTGCAGTGTAAGGGGAGGTCACACTAAATACTTTACATCTATTAATATTTTTTGGTTGTAATCTAATAAAGAGACAGGGGACTAATTATATATGGTCATTGTGCTGTCGTTAATATAATGCCATATTTAATGGTGGTCTAAGACTTTTGCACAAAATATTACAGCAAAATATTGTTTTGGTCGGATTGGGTCAAGTAACGGTGACCTACAGTTGTGTTATGACACTTGGTAAGCCTACTATACATATGCTTTTTATAACAATTGACATAAACCCACATAACCGTTTATAAAGGCATATTTCTGTACAAAGCTTCCTTTTGTCCATTTTGATTAATGAAAGAGAAGAGACAGGACCCAACTATGACAAGGCTATGTTACGTCATCTCATAACTGTTATTAACAATGACAAACGTGCAGTACTGTGCAAAAGTCTTAGGCCACCTTTAGAGTTGTTGTTTTTGTGTTATAATGGCCATATATATATAAAAAAACTTGGATTGGTCACTGCGTAATACTCTTTTCCTCTGGGGCATATCTTAGCCTTTTCACTGTAATTGTTTTCTTGACTGCTACCCCACTTGGCATCCCAGTAAAGTGTAAGGGGAATGCCACTGTAGTCTATAGAAGCTGTTTTTCTTTCTCAGTTTTAAATACTACATACAACTTTTCCATATTTACTGGTGATATTCTAATAAAGATTAGTATATGCGATCTAATGGTGATCTAAAACTTTTGCACAGCCGTCTACGTAAGCATTCTATAAAGAATTTAATGAAGCCGCCATAGCGTCAGTGTTAATCTGATATACCAGGGAGATGCTTGAGGTCCAAAATCAGTTGGTAAGATATGATGAGAAGAGTCCTGCGTCAAGTCATTTGAGTGTCGCGTAATCTTGACAGAAACGGTGAACATTGACAAAAGCAGTCTTTTATAGCAGTTGACAGCCATTGGTTCGATGCTTTCTAAGTGTATCTTGCACCGTTCGTTTTGTTGTTATTAAGAGAGTATCTAGTTGTTCGTTAGCCTTGTGAACACCACTGAATGTAACAGTGATCAGTACCAAAGTGATCACTGAAACGAAGCAAATTCTCATTAACCAGTTTCTCTTGACAGGTAATCGGTACCGACTTGTTTAGGGAATCGTCACATTGCGCAATTCCCACATCTTCCCTTCTTATCGTTAGCATCTTAGACATGGAGATAGAAAAAGCACTTTGTGTCATCATACCGGAAAAGTGAATGACCACGTATCACATTTGCTTACATTGACATCAGGGTTTTTTTGTTTATTATTTAGAAAAAAGAATAATATGCCAAAACTTGACCTTAGTATTAAGATGCGGTCTGGATCTTAATCCAGACATGACCTTAAGTACCAAGAAAATGTTGAATTGCAACTCTTCTTTTGGTGTTGTTGTTTTTTTTGTTTTTTGTTTTAAAGAAGTATTTGTGTGGACTGCAAGGGCATGGTATTGGATTGTTTTTGGTTAAACTTTGTAGGAAGTAAAGACAAAAGCAGCTGCTCATCTGTTGTTCTTCGTTCTTATTGCTACACTGTTCCAGTAGTCTTAGGTAAACAGTAAGGACAAAATAACGTCAGCACCAAATGCATTTCTAACAAAATTACTGCTATTAATTGTGTAATACACGGCTCACAAAAGAGAATATATGTACATTTCTGGCATTTAGCAGACGCCCTTATCCAGAGTGACTTACAACTGATACAGTCTTACAGTTCAAGCAGTACTGGGTTAAGGGTCTTGCTCAAGGACCCAACTGTGGCAGCTGGGTAGAGGTGGGATTTGAACCCTGGTCCATCAGGTCCAGAGTTCAGTACTTTAATCACTAGGCTACTTCAGTTTCACTGTGGGATATTTCATTTTGAAATCTTCCCTAATTTGCGTATTATATAAAGCATACAGGTATAGAGTCTTGAACAAATGTACACTTCAGAGACCAAATACGATACATTGCCAGGTGGAGGATTTGCACAGAGGACTTAAATCAATCTGAGACACGTATGATTAACTGGAATTCCAATTAAGAGTCAGGCCATATTGTCCAACATCAGTGTCTGACTTTACAGCCTTTCAAAATCTACTGGAAAGCTTTCTCAGTGAAATGAAGACAGCATTGTTGCAGCAACAAAGGAGGGCAGCTCATAAGAATACCCATGATTTGCTATGTATTTTTTTTTCCTGTGTTTCCTAAGAGGTGGGACGTATTTCTGTATTAGTCACCCCCACGGGTTCAAAGCAAGCATGAACGTTTAAAGCATGTTGTGGATATCCTTTTTGAGATAATTACAAGTCTTACAAGTCCTTTGTGCTTTGTTAAGTAGAAGTTTTTCATTCTAATAAAAATGGCATGTAGCATAAAACAATACTATAGTGTACTGCTCACAGAAAATAGGGGATACCCCATAATAATGAAATACCCTCTAATTTGTGAGCAGTGGACCTGTAGTAGGTTATATATAAGGGTGATTCATCAAAAAGCCTCTTGGAGGTACTATAGCTCAAGTTCAGAAGAAGTGACGTGTATCGTCATGCCTTCCTTTCATTCTGTTTTAAATAGTGTGAAATCTGGTGAGCTGATGACAACCTGAATAAGTAATTAGGACTCTTGTAGTATAACGGCCACTTTCCAGCTATGGATGGAATTGTCTGATTAGAGAGAAGGGCCAGTGTCTGTCATATTTCTGATGAATTGCCTAGTGAAAAACCCTTTGCTAAATATACTGCTCACAAACAATATGGGATAGCCTACAATAAAACATCTCCTAATTTTTGTGGGCAGCGTACATTATACAGTATTACTATATGATGTTTTTTTCCTTGGCCTCCTCCACCTTTAGCCATTCACGCTGTGCTCGTGGTGTGAATTTTACAGGACGCGTACTACCAAGTTGTGTGGCAGCAGTACGTAAATGCTTAACCTTTTTGCATCTCTTCAGTTGTTATTCTAAATAAGAATAATTAAGTTACTTGTGAAAAAAATCTTTATCCCTATGTTAATGGCACAAAACTTACATGGCGTCCTGGGGTAACTTTGTCTTTTACAGGTGCAACTCAGTGATTTTTGTCTGCTCCGGATCATCAGCGAGGGTATTTTTCTCTCCTTCGCTGTTTTTTTTAGCTCATTTTAGGCTCATCCTGATAAAAAGAAACAAAAACATGTCAATATCGTAAAAAAAAAATCACAGTAAATAGATGATATTTGACATCCTTTCATAAAAGGCGCTTGTTCCTATGGCAGCCACATTTTAGAGAAAGAAACTGGAGGCTCCCAGCAAACAAAACAATAATGTTTCTTATCATCAGAAAGCCCAGGACGTCCTCTTTATAAGACAGCGTGAATTTATAGAGTAGTTCAAAAAGATAAGAGTTATGTGTGTACAAAGAATGTCCATTACAGAGGACTGAAGTTTCTGGGTGCAAAGGGAAACATTCTGTGCATGTTCTTAATGTAAAATACATAACAGAAAAGAAGAAATCCTGGATTACCATCACTAAACAGAGACAAAATAAGAAATTCATCAATACAGGGTGATAACTAGCCTGTTTTAAAAGTGAACTTATCACTCTACAAGAATAATTGGTTCATTTTCCTATTTTAAGTTTGGTTCTTTTTGCCCACTACACTGGACATCCTGTACAAATGAAATGTCAAAAGTTCTAAATGGTACGTTTCTTTTTTTTCCCACCCTAAATAGTTAGAAAATCCCATAAAAAGGAAATTGGATGACACTTTTATTTCTTGGTTCCCAGGAGGATATGACAGGCATAGGTCACCTCGAATCAGGGATAAGGGTTTTTACTGCTAATGCTCAACACGGGTCTACTGGCTCCCAAATTAAAGTCAGTCCGCGCCAGTACCAAATCTATAAACTTTAACCTTTAATAAGGGAGTGTACTATTATTTGATTTGACATTATATTCAGAGGACTTAATTCTCTCATCACTTGAAAGAAAGTAAAAAAAATAGCCTAATAGCAAATCTGAATTTCCCTTGTTTACATTTGAGTAGAACACGACACCTCTACAACCCACACCACCACCCACATTCACTGGAATTAGGAGATATTTCTTTGTGGGCTATCCCCTAATGTTTGGGAGCAATATATTTAGCAAAAGGTTTTACACTAGGTAATTAATCAGAAATATGATATACACTGGCCCTTTTCTCTAATCAGACAGCTACAATAGCTGGAAAATGGCCGTTATACCATAAGAGTCCTAAATGTATTCACTTTTGTCATCTTCTCTCCAAACTTCACACAGTATTTAAAACAGAATGAAAGAAAGGCATGACGGTACACGTCACCTCTTCTAAACTGGAGCTAATATTATCTGTGTGGTTAACTGCCACACTTATCCAATCTGGAAAACATGAATCAAGGTATTCAATAAAGATGTTAAAAGTGCAATTGTTTGTTGGACGAGGATCTTCTCAGGAGCACAAATCCAGGTCGTTCCAAAAGGTTCACAAAGTTTTTGCTTCCTCCGCCCTGTCCGATGCTCCAGCAAAAAACAGAGGGCAGGTTAGGTAAGTTATAAAGAGTAAGGAAGAGGTTCAGAGTGTTGGTCAGACCTCTTTTGTGGGGCTAAACATATTCCAAAGCCGTTTCTATATAAACAATGAAATATGGACGTACTGAAGTCAGCCAGAAGGATCATCCGGAGTCCGTCTGCCACAAAACAACCGTGGACCGCCGGGAAACACCAGAGTGAGTGAACAATTTAGTTTTTTTCAGTCATTTTAATTTATAACACTAAACAAAAACGTGTTATACTGTTCTAGCTAACTCCGCAAGATTTATTTTATCTATTCGTTTGATTTAATTTCCTTCAGAACCCTACGAGTTGGTGCGTATGATGCCAATATGGGCGATGGGCTGCGATTCAAATCGCGTTCGTTTACACTTAAAAGTGTGTCTAAATATCACACTTCGTTTGGAGTAAGCCTACTACACTATATTGCCACTGAGCTATTTGGGACGTATCCATCAATAGTGACAGTAATTAACGAAATTTACTTTATTGTTGAGTATTTTTTAACTTTGTTTACACATCTGTAATCGCCTCATATCCATCCGACCAACATGTAAGCGATTTGTAATTTGCATCGCCTATTTGTATATGTTTAATGGATACAACTGGCCGTGTTTTATTACACTTCTTACAAAAAAAAAATCGAAATTAAATAGGCCCTAATATTAGAAATAAATCACGAAGCATTTATTTTTCTAACCAAAGGTACAGCAAATAATAAAGTGACAAATTAAACTGTGTATCATAAATATTTATTTAACAGTTGCCATATATACCAGAGTGAGCCATTTGGTCAGTGACCTTATATGCACTTTTGTAATTTGTATATGCGTTTGAAAATACTGTATAATTGAAACATTATATACACTTTATTGAGTCAATCTGGAGCCAACAGTTTTCTATGGTTAGAAACTGGTACGCAATTAGAGGACGAGCAAAAGAAATGGGGACGGAATGAAATAAATTGACCAAACTGTACACTTACAAGAGCACGTGTCTAATAATAAGTGAATGCAGTTTGTACCACTGTGAAAAACTACAAGGTCACTACCATGTCCCAAGCATTCTTCTTCAGTAGCCATGCTATTCCAGTGAGGACTGGGACGAGAGTCTGGTCAAGGCACAAGACTGGACTGGGTATCACCATTCAAGTTTCATGTCATATGGTCTGAATGCAGAGTTCTAAATGTGAAGATGTTACATGCTGGCACAACAGGTGGTGTTATAGTGTTGCTTTTCTGGTTGGGTACTTTGGTTTCCCTCACCTTCAAAAGTTGGCAGATTAGCTACTCTGAGTTGCCCTTTGGTCTGACTATATTATGAACTGTAATTTACTGCTGCCCTTTCCAGTGGTTTTAACATCTAGTGCCAAGAATTTTGACACTCCCGAGGAAAGAGAGTTAATTATGTCGCCTGGCAACCAAAACATGGGACTGTGCCAGCCCTGAACAAACCACATTGGGCTAGCTAATGAATTTATGATTACTACATTATTTGAGAGGACCTATTAGGTTTATTAATGCTTGCGGTTTGGACACCCCACAGTTCTACTTAATATGGGCCTTTGTCCTCGCTACTTAACGCTCTGGCCGCATACCTCAAATGCCTGGAGAAACTGTTCAAGCTTACTGCCTAATCCAAGCACAATGCCACGCTCTGTGCTAGTGAATTAAGAACAAAACGTTTATTACAAACCATCTAAATCCATCTACATCATGTCTACAGAGGGATAGACGCATTCACTAGGCATTTGACAGAACAACCAGATGGTTGATCTGCTGTATTGGGCATACAATAAAAGGGTATTTTCTCTCAAGGACATTGACAGTGCAAAGTGAGACTTTGGAGGCATAAGTGACCTAAAATGTGACCACCTTTCCATTCTACTGTTTCTATCCACTGATTATTATATGGACGGCATGGTGGTGTGTTTAGAACTGTTAGTCCCACACATCTCCAGGGATCTGAGATTCATCCATGTCTGGGTGGGATCTGTTAATGCCATCATGTTCCTTTTCCCTCAAAACTGTACTAAAGGAATAGGATTTTAAACTAGAGGGATACCAGTTGGCGGTTGACTAGCACCATGTCCAGGGTGCAATGCCATTTTACATTTCAGGTTTCTGTGACTATGACAATATGATGATAGAACATAATTGGTCCGGATGGCACAGGATGCAAAACTCAAACACAGGAAATAGAGTGCTAGAGGAGGCCTTGATTTAAACCTTGGTTGCCATACTTCATGTTGCTTCTGCACGACAGCTTCCCCAAAGTCAAACAAGCATTTGCATAAAACCAAATCGGGCACCTGATGTCGGCAGGTACGTTTTTGCATGAGCTGGGTGGATTTGCTTTTGGCACAGGGATGGATATCAAAGTGGAAAACATACTGAACATTTCTGAAAGGACGCTACATCATTTTAAAATCCAGCGCATAGCAACTGTGCATTCATTCATAAAATCATGACTTCTAAATGACTCTGCTATCACCTGAGTAGATGATTCTCCAGGAGTTGTCTTGAGAATGTCAGTGAAATCAATGTAAAGATGGCTTTGTTCCTCTGAAATCGCTCTCACTGGCAGCAAGCTCCGGACATGGCCATGTCTGGCAAATTTCCTAATGACTGCACTCTTGGATCGATCTCACTGGCATAAAGACTAACCCTCATTAAAAGCCTTGATGTTAAGGAAAAGGACAAACACTGGCCCATGCCTCACGGATGCAGTGTGCCTGGCATACCTTTAACAAAATGTCTTTCCATTTTATTTGCCTTCTTTTAGAACCCATTTCAGGAGCCTTGGTGCCCTTCCAGAGCTCCAAAGTCAATCACTTCTGATGAGAATCTGCACCATTTGCAGCTGCACGGCTGCTTGGAATGAATAGAGTGGCCTTTTATGGGGTTTAATGGCGATGTGATAATGCCAAAGCGCCATGTCTATGCCCTGCTCATATTAAGCAGGTGTAATACACATTGGCGGAATGGAATGACTGGACACGTGCTTAATTTGGACTAATGATTGTATAAGAAAATCTGTAAATCATTGTCAAAGTTCACTGTTTGGGTCAAAGCAGTGACAGATGTATACGCAAGGAAACCCCCCGATCATAATTTAAACATTAAGGCAAGGGCAGAAAGTCATTGGTTGAAATGAATGATATCACAACTTAAATAAATTTATATACGTAAATACATAGACTATGGGTGGATATTGGTGGATGACATTCTTTAGGCAGAGCTGATGTGGCTGAAGATTTCCATTCCAACAAAGATGGACTTTCCAACAGCTGGTGTAACCTGATTTAAACCTGGCTCCATGTAGCTGTGTGACACCAACACTACCCGCTGCACCACACTACCTGCTGCACCACACTACCCGCTGCACCACATTCATATTATTTGTCCCTAATGGCATATTCCATATCTTGATTAGTTCCATGACTTGATATTCTTGGTGCTCCCTGATAACTCCTGAATATACTCAACATAATGTTGGTTGGTCAGCTGAGGCGCTGGGCAGTATGTAGGTGAATACTGTGTGAAAGTAGGAATTTTACTACCAGCAGAGATTTGACTATACTATTTATATAGCAGCCGTTCCTGCACATTTGCATGTTACTAAAAATAGGAACATGACATGGTCTGGCTTTAGCAAATATGACACTAAAATTAAAAAAAATATTTAATTTGCTCCTCGGTGGCTATAGCTGAATTCAGAGTGAGTTCACTGAGTGTGAAAAACAAATCCGAGGAGTCTCGGCGTGTAATAAGAAATCTAGCAGAGGGAACGTAACAAATGAAATTGAATCTGAAACTGGTAAAGGCATGGCCTAGGTTTACAAAACTGTCAGTCTGAGGTATGTAATGCTGAGCTGCAAGCACTTTTATTAATATTTGTACTATTTCATACCAGTTATAATATAGTTTCTTCTAAAGCAAGTCGATTTGGATTTAGAGGTAGGTGTCACTTAAGATCCACCCTGTGAGATTGTATGTTATGGTTCTTTGTTCTTTCCAAAAACATGAAATGTATTTCTATTTGTCAGAGTAGAGTTGATGGTTTGGAATCTGTGAGTCTGTCACGCTAGTCTTTCGCATTTGTACTGTGGACCTAGATGTGTGTAAAGCTACACTGAGGTTTTTTGTTGACAATATTTGATTTGACTTGACTTGATGAGTCAGGAAGACCCATTGTTTCAGTAAATCCCAAAGATCATCCCATCCTAACCATCCTATCATCAAGGATTTGCTCCCATTTTGAAATATTGACATTTTTTTGAGCCGTATATTAGCTGGGCAGCACGGTGGCTCGGTGGGTAGCACCGCTGCTTCACAGCAAGAAGGTCCCAGGTTCAATCCCAGGGTGGAGCGGCCTGGGTCCTTTCTGTCCTTTCTGTTGAGTCTACATGTCTTCCCTGTGTCTGTGTGGATTTACTCTGGGTTTTCTGGGTTGTTTCTGCCCTTGTGCCCAGGCTTGCCGGGTGGGCGCCAGCTGGCCCGTGACCCCGTGTGGATTAAGTGGAAGATAATGAATGAATGAGAGACACTGAGCATGAACTCATTATATAAAGTCAATAAAGTTTTAGTAATAGGTTTTGAAGTTTATTGATTGTGTTTAATTTTTTACCACTGTAACCCTGAGAGTTTATATGTTCTCATCATCACACTTTAGTTGTGCCATAGACTGAACCAGAAGGTCAAGGGTTCAAATCCCACCTTAACCAAGCTGCCACAGTTGGCCCATGTGTTAGCGTCCTCTAAACGACTTAATATCCTCTTAACGACTTTTCTCCAGTGGCATACAGTTACATTAAACTGATTTTATAACACAATTATATTATATCGTATTTTACATTATGATAGTTTATGATATGATATGTTATGATATTTTAATTTACTATTACTAAAATTTATTTTTTCTTTGCTCGTAATTAATAGTGATGGGTATTTCCTTTGGCCCGGTTCTGTAAAAATAGAGTTGCTTCTTTGTGCTTAAATGAATTTATTACCAATTTAGAAATAAAATAAATGTAAAAGCAGCAGTTACAGCAGACATGCTGGTAGTTTAGCCTTGCTCCTCTTTTCTCTTCTAATTGCACTGATAGATTCAGTTCACCTAAGACTGTGCGTTTTTTTATTAACTCCGCTAGACATAAAATTGAAACTTAGCACGGTCAGCACTCTGCCTTTGAACTGTTTATTTCACATAAAGATGTGTCAAAAATGTACTGTGTACTGTTCCTTTCACTCATTTTCCTCACCTTTCCAGCGTGTAACGTCTGGCTGTAAAGTGCCAAATTCTCTTGTTCTCCCTCCTGTCAGCGCGTGCATGTGTGTGTGTTTGCTTGAACCCATCCTTTTTCCCAATCATGCTCATTGTACACACATGAAAGCAGACGCACATCTTGACCAACCGAAAAAAACGGGGTTAAAAAAATTTGTCTCAGTTCAAAGTGCCGGTTTGTGGAGCTGGTTTGTTCATGACTCGTTCTTTTGCATGCCACAGTTCGAGAAACACTGGCTTATACAATTAAACTGCACTACTACACTGCTCAAAAATGAGGGTTTATTTCAAAATGAATATGAAGCAATTAAAAAAGATCATCAGCAAAAGCAAGATCATCAGAATCAGAACGCGACCTGGGTCCATTCTGTGTGGAGTTTGCATGACCTCCCCATGTCTATGTGTACTCCGGTTTCCTCCCGCAGTCCACAGAAATGCGTGTTAGGTTAATTGGTGCCTCTAAAGTGGCCTTTAGTGTGTGACTGTGTGCGTGATAGCTTTATAGTGATCGATTGGCACCCCATCTAGGGTTGTTTCTGCCCTTCCGCCCAGAGTTGCTGGGTGGGCAATGGTGGGCCCACGACCCCGTATGGATTAAGATAATGGATGAATGGATGTCAAACTGGCCACATTGGCTGTTCAGTAGGGTGTATGGTCACCAAAGAGTGTCATAACACATTGACAGTGATTGAGTAAGAATGTTTTAAATGGTAGCTATAGGGTAAGTGGTACAAAAAAGTGAGTTTTATTGTCAAAAAGCAACAAGTACAAGTTTTGAGGCAAAACATCAACAATATGTTATATATGGACATTATACCATTACTAAAACAACATTTATTGCTGGCCTAAAACTTTTGCACAATACTTGACCACCCTAGGAAACAATGCCTGCTAAAAATGATGGTGAAAAGAAGATGATGGTGACAAAATGGTGAGAAGAAGATAATACCTGAAGGTGCGGTGTGTTAAATGACAAATCTAAGCTAGGGACAAAAGCTGGGTGATGAAATAAAAGGCGAAGTTCTGACGCGACGCTTCTGTAATCCCCTTATCTGTGTAGCTGTGCTCTCTGGGAACATGGCAAGAAGACACCGGGGAGTTCGCTGGCTATTGTTCCGATCCTAATACAACACAAAAGGTCTTAAAATGTGAACGGTATATTCAGAACGTTAAACGCTTTACTGGCCGCCGTTGGCAGCTTTACTGTCTGTATCTGTTCTTCGTCTGCTTTCATCCTGCTCAAGTTTGATGCGCAGATGAAAATGCTTCGCCTCTTGGCATCACATCAGACCCTTAAGGCATTCTTGCTTAGACAGTGGACTCGTCTCGAAGGGCTTGTTTCTTCCCTGCACTTTAGTATGTACTCATCTCAAATCCACACCTCTGTACTCCAGAGCTCAGCGTGTTTATGTCTGAGACTTTCTGGGCTTTGTTTGAAGATGCTCTAAACACCCAGCGCCTGCGTTTTGTAGGTTCAAAAAGAAGGATGTGCAAGCCCCATGCCAGTTCAGACACTAAACCAGGCTACGCTGAGAAGCTAGGACATTATACGGAGTCAGAGGCCAGTTTGAGAGTCAGACAATCCATTGGTCCATTTTAGAGATTTAGATTTTAGATATGGTTTTGTAACCTTTTAAAGATTTGTTGTATCATAATTCACTTCCACAAATGTGTTTTGTGAAGATCAGACTTTGTTTTTGAGGTTCAGTGCATCTGTCTGAGGAAACCTGAATCATGAACGGACCTTTTTTTTCTGTCATTATTGCATTTGAATAATTCATTCAAACAGAATAAATCTCTACATGCCTTTATAAATTCAAAAACAAGTTCAGGATCCGTTCAATGAGCCCGCTTTCAATCGTCTGAGGGTAAATCGTCGCCCGCTCTCTTTGCTTTACCTGTGAAATTTGGAATGAATATGTTGATGTTTTCAGATTTCATAATAAAATAGAGAGAGAAAGAAAGATAGAGAGGCAGAGAGAAAGACAAAGAGAGAGCCTTTGACTTATAAAAGCACTTTTATTTGATTAAAAAACAGTCCACATTATCAACCAAAATATAATAAGCAAACTCAACCTTCAGTCTCCTCATTAATAAATCCCTTACCATAATCTGCGATGCACAGAGACAGAAAACTTTTAATCGGTACACAAGAGAGATACAGGTCTCCAGTTCTTTAAAAGGTAAAGTTCTCCCTTTTTGGGTATAACATGGCCCGCTGACAGCTTTAAGGAAGTTCGCCTGCCTCAAAGCTAGGCACAGGTAATTCATATAAGTCCTTTCCGATAATCTCCCAGAAAGACTTGCAGAAATCGATTGGTAATCCATCGATACCCGGTACCCGTTCAGAACTCACAGTAAACACCAGTGTCCAGTTCATTTTGGTGGAATTGTTTTACAGTTTGGGTAAATCCTCCAGCAGAATGCTGCAGCTCTGCTGATCCAGAAAGAGGTCATGGGAGCATCCATGAAAAGACGTCCAGCTACCACTTCATTAATGGATAATGCTGTCACTCCTGAAGGCTAAGAAAACATCTAGCACTAACATTTGTCCCATGGTGGAGAAAAACCACTCCACTCTTTCCACCATAACCTCCAGTCAGAGAGTGTATTCTCGTCGCTGTGCGTTTCTTGTAGGAAACAAACATTCATTTTTTAAAACGAAATAACTCAGCAAATGAGCCTGTTTGTTCTTATCTCTAAACCAGTTTACATTTAAAGATCCAAGCCTTAGCATCCCCATGTGAATAGAAAAGTACCAAGAGCAGAACAGCATAAACCAGGTGAGGAAAATATGGGTAGTCCACAGTCCCCATGTGCACTGTGAGTAAACATTCTCCCGATCAGCACACGCTCTTGTACTTAAGTTTCATACATTTAGCCTTTCTGATTGTTTTAACCAGTTTCGTTAGGCGAAATCTCTTTCGCATAGGGAGAACATCAAAACCAACATTCTTTTGTATCACTGAAACCACAAACTTATCATCATCCAATGAATGTGTAGAACTTAATTGTGATTCATTTAATCCCCAATGCCTTGTCCTAATACTTTATTCCCACCTGTACACAAACCAGCTGCCATTCCATCTCCACTCACTATTTCACCATAGTTAACATTTTCTTTAGCAACCTTAACACACATTTTCTCACCTTCAACCTCTCTACTTAGATACGTGCTGGGTTCTTCAACTACCACAACTCCTACCTGACCGCTCACACTGGCCTCACCTGCGCTTTGGCTAGCCTGCTCCTGGGTATCCACAGCAGAATGCTTAACTGCTAAAATGCCACTTACCTCTTGTCCTGGTTTTACTTCTAAAGCTGTATCAGTAGGAAAGGTCTCAACAGGATCCACAGGTAAACCTTCGCTAGATCCACTCTTAGGAACCTCATTCAACCTCTGTTCATTCTGTGGACACTCAAAGCATTTATGGTGAACACGTCCACACTGAAAACATTTCACACTCCCTGTGCTATATGTATGTAAGAAACATTATCCTCATGTGCCTAACGAAACGGGACTTCAAGTGTTTTATCTGGGTTATTTAGGAACATAAATACTTGTCTTCTTAAAGAGAGAACATGTTTAAGAGCCGCGTTTTTGCAACCTAGTGGAATCAACTTAATCTCACTGGCCAATTTGTCGAAGCGACTAAGCTCTTTTGCAGCTGCCTTAATAGAAATAAAAGGAGAGACATTTGAAATCATAACATTTAGTAGGTATAAACAGAGGCGACACCATCATATAAGTCTCCTTTATCCAGATAATTTCACAATTCATTCATTTACCAAGCGCTCTTCCTTAGGAAAACAACCACCGCTTTATTCATTCTTGAGGCTGAGTAAATATTTTCATGCCCAACTTTTGGCCTACCTCGAGCAGCACATCTTTCACTGCTGCTACTGCCGGCGGGACGCACCTGATCCCGTTTGAACGGGTCCCCACCACAGGACCATAGCTCACGTGCTTACGCACTGACAGCGCTTAGTGGCTACCAATCGTTAATAAACAAATAAGTGCAAATGCGTGGGAAAAAAATGAAAAAAAAGTTTAGAAAAAGGAAATCAATCGTTCTTACTCACAAACGCTCCCTCACACACACGCTCACACATGCTCCGCCCACTCACACGCACACTTCCACTCAGAGAGAGCGAGAGAGAGAGAAAGAGAGACACACACAACACTCACACCACACACACAAACACACTACAGACTCAGGACCAGAGAAACCTCCCAAACCCCATTCGGACAAACCAAATTACACAAAACCTAAAATGGAATTATTTATGTCAGATAAAGTATACAGACTCAGTGTTCACCACCTGGCCATAGAGACGGGGCGACACCGACAGTCCTGGCTGCCCCGAGAGAAGAGAGTGTGTAAGCAGTGTACATTTAATAAAACTGAGACTGAGCTGCACTTCCTCACTGAGTGTACCAAATATACACAAATCAGATCACAATACTTCAAATTTCAACAGATCATCCTCAATTGTACCTCCCTCACCCCCCCTAAAAAAAACTGCCCCACCTACTGGGGGAACATAAAGAGAGCTGTGTACTCTACACACACACCTGCCATCAGGTGAAGGACAGAGAGTGACCAGGTCAGCCAGCACACGCACACACACACACAAACACACACACACACACAGACACACACACACACACACTATGCACCTGTTTATTTAATTTATTCTATAGTTGTGTCTGCTTTTATTGTATTGTATTTTATTTTGTAATTTACGTTTGTTATACTTTCTTTTTGTACTTTTTATTTTTATATTTTCTCTGTTTTGTACCCAAGCATTGGGCAATAAGAATGTAACATTTGTCATTCCAATAAAGCTTTTAAAATTGAAAATTGAATTGAATTGAGAGAGAGAGACAGATAGAGAGACAGACAGACAAACAGGGAGACACAGAGAGAGAGAGAGAGAGAGAGAGAGAGAGAGAGATCAAGGGAGAGCACAGGTTCAGAGAGCAGGTTCAGATTTATGACCCAGTTACAGCACAGTGCAGCGGAACAGGCAAAGCAAATTCGCAAGACAGATGAAAACAAGAACTCTCCATTATCCCAGTGCATAAAGCCCTCTCATGCCGATTTGGCTGCACTATTGTTGATCGGCCGAGTGTGAAGCCACGGTAAGCGTTCATCAATATAAAATTAAGCTTAACTGGATTTATCGATTTTGCGCTATACTTTCTTCCCCACCGGCCATTCCTGAGCTCCTCGTTTGTGCCTCTGATTTACACCGGGTTCGATATTTTCATATTCATCGTGCTCTGTCTTTTCCCTGCTGAGCTTCTCTGGAGACAAACACACACACAGACACACACATGCACTAATGCTAGCGCTCTTAAGCTCATACTGTTGTTAGAGACAACAGAGGCTCCCTGCCTGGATGTCAAACTGAGGAACACAACCACAGTTTCATTCATTCATTCATTTTTATGCACACTTATTTCTAATCAGGCAACAGAAGGCAGCACAGGGTGCAAGGTGGAAACCAACTCTGTATACAGTTGATGTTAAGTGGGTCTTTGGAATGTGAAAGGAAAGCGGAGACGTGGGGAGAGATTTATTTAATGATTTCCTTTTTTTAAAATGCCAGATAACAAAGACAAACTGAACTTGTACAGAACTTGTACAGATTTTTTTTGGAGGAGGGATGTGTTATATACCCAGTGCCTTTGGGAAGGGTCGCAGCATTTCGGTGCCATACAGGAAACTTTTTTGAGGCAGAGCAAAGTGATAGAAGATGAAGAACATGGGTAGGATGAGGAGCCAGAGCGATCAGTCAACAAATCAGCTCTGTGTTTGCATAGCTGCCAATTAGAGATGCTCTAATGAGCCTTAAATAAACAATATATTACATTCAGATATATTTATGTCAAGATAATGTTAGTATAGTTGTGTTATACTTGATTAAAATCAAGTAAAGATTGGAACCAATCCAGTTGAAATGAAGCTAAATCCTGCACTCTGAGATAGAAACTAATAAGAAAAAGACAGAATTGGTTAATTTCCCAATTTTGGAGGAACATATTCACAAACTGACATGAGCACCAAAGTGACAAAGGAGGTCATGGAGGTGCCAGAAGACTGGTGAAGCTTAGCCTTGGCCGGCGATATTGCAGTGAGAGTGAAGAGAGGACAACTTCTGAAATTTTTAATTCTGCCTAAGAGAAAGTGTGGTGGGTTCATCATCTTCTCAGCTTCAGAAACCAGTACATGATTGACAGAATGGTGTGGGCTAGAGAGAGCACACAAAATAAACATAAACTCTAAAACGCCTCCCTAGAGGTTTAGTTCAGTTTTGGGACCATTTAGAGGGGTTAAGAGTTCTTTAGATTATGTCAGATGCTGCTTTAAAATTCCCATCTAGGCAGAGCATTAAATATTAAGACACACACTGTTGTGTTTTCCGAACGCTGCTTTCTCCCACAAGCTGGAGTTCATGGTTTGTACAGCACTTATTGTGAACTATATGTCTGGATGGAACCCCCCAAAACAGTCCATAATATAGTGAATAGTGGGGAACATTTTCTGAGAGGAAACAGGTACAATCCTTGTCTAGGAGAGACGGGACAGCAGTCCTGAGCAGGCATTATTTTTTAGGGAGCATTTGATCTCCAAGAGGAGTTGATCCTTCTCACCCTACCCAATCTCATAATTCTGTTTAGGGTGACATGAATGTCATGGTGTTAATGCCAAGACCTTCAGGAATCCCGCTTCAATCCATGCCTCTGCTTACCAGCTGTTTACAGTTTGGATTGGTATCCCATTTGTGCATGGGTTTCCCTCAGGCACTCTGGCTGCATTTCACCCTCTGAAAAAACATGCCAGTATGTGGTCTGACTGATTTTAATTGCCCCTAGGTGTAAATGAGTCCAGGGTGTGTTCCTGCAGTGATGTGCTTGTGTGTGTGTGTGCTTGTGTGTGTGTGTGTGTGCTTGTGTGTGTGTGTGTGTGTGTGTGTGTGTGTGTGTGTGAGACAGAGAAAGAGAGGGGCAGAGAGATGGGAATCATAGAGTCCTCACTTTAGAGCTGTGGAGGAGAGGAGAGACGGTTGGCAGTCAGAGGGCAGAGCGAGATGTCTTGTCACTTTACATCTCGTCTTATCTGCATGTGTGTGTGTGTGTGTGTGTGGGTGATTGAGTATGTAGGTGTGTCGGTGTGTGTGCTTGTCTGCACGAGTGCGTAATTGGATTAATCATACGGTTGTATAAATAAAAGTGTGTGTGGGTGCAAAAGCATGTAGGCTATATAAGTACCTGTGCGTGCGCTAGAATTGTGTGTTTGTGTGTGTATCTGTGTCTACATTTGTGTGTGTGTGTGGGTGGGTGTGTGTTGTAGCTATATGTCACACAAAGCCAGGGGGTGATGACTTCACCATCCAAACCTGCAGCACTGTGAGGAGGAGGACTTTTCTTCTACATTTTCTGTCCCTTGCTCTTGACTCATAAACTCTGTGTGTGTGTGTGTGTGTGTGTGTGTGTGTGTGTGTGTGTGTGTGTGTGTGTGTGTGTGTGTGTGAGAGAGA
>JAUZST010036315.1:0-27845 GCA_034779995.1 Parotocinclus haroldoi | reverse complement strand
TAATCACCATATATATCACCATATATATATATAAATATAAACTTTTTCTCAGTTCTCACTCAGAACTCTTTCTTTCAAGAGTGAAAAGCTAAAGACCAGAATGAAGCCCATGCCTTCTCCAAATAACATCTACCTGTATTTTCTGACAAAGTAAGGGGAGCTATTCTCTACAGGAAATGTATTCTGAAGGATAAATTGTTCCATTTCAAGTGCTGCTAAATAATTATTCCCAGAAATGTGGTATGCTTTGTCCTATTAACTGTGAAACCGTCAATTTCCTGGTAAGGGAAAGTGTATTAACTGAGTTCCACACCAAACTCCAGACAACATACAGGCAATTCGGGGGTGAAGTGAGTTTAAAATATAGACGCACCCTTTAAAACAGTGTTTGCTATTGGATAGAAAGGCATGCTTCAAGTGTCACACTACGCTGCATCAATTTTATAATGTCCTATAAGAATCTCTCACCTACTTTTTAATAATTGCATGGTACAATTGGGGTGCAGTTTAATATTCCTCAAACAAACAACCAGTGTCCAGACAACCCATTGTTCAAGCCAGGAGTGTAGAAGCAATGCTGTTTTGAAGCCAAACACAAGTGGAAAGTATCCAAGCCGGCTGGACATAACAATCCTATCCACAGAGGGGACAAGTGAATATCCTCAGACCTACACTATACGACTCATTTGTGTCCTTGTTGGCTGAGTAAAAACAGACAAGGGTCAAGTTTCCAAAAAGACGTTACACACAGCGATGAACTTTGCTTCTAATGACCATAGATTACCATGAAGGTGAAAGGCTAGGATGTGTCTGGCAAACATATTATAGCTATTATAAGTAATCCTTCTGTCTAGTGGTAGAATGTCTGATGGCCAGACTTGTGTAAGACATCCTGACACTCGTGTGCATTGTGGTTTACCAGTTTGCCAGTCATCTGATTATAAATTGCGTTCAGTTTGTTCTTGGCGTATGTGAGAAAACAGTTTGTTTTACACATGATTGTGGACAAAGATTTTTTTCCCTACATCACTAGGGAAACTGAACTCTCAAACCATCTAAAAAAATAAGTGGTGGTATACTAGTTATGTATACTAGTCTATCTAGTTGTGTATCATAGTTATCCTGGTCCGATGCAGTTTGGGACATCAGCCACACTTTCTTGTAAGTATCTGGTTTCCTTCCCATGAAGCTAAACCAATAATTTCTAAATAGAACATACGGTTAATGCTGGTAAAACATGCATAATAATGGCCAGCATATCATCCTAGGATGTTTGACTTAAAAATGAACAAGATCTACATAGAAAACAGATTTTAGTGCTGGATATACAGTAGCATTGGATGGTAGCTCAATGTAACCTTTTGTTTTCAAATCTAGGCTCAGTTTTCCACTGGCTAACAGAAAACAGGTTATGTCAGATAACATCTGATATCAACTAAACTTTTCTTTTTTTAGCAAAAGTTTATGGTCTTTCAATGCATACTTTGCACTGACATACTATGAACTTTATTTAGTCTTCTGCTGACAATACTCCATTGTAAAAAGAGCTATATGAATAAATATGACTTGACTTGATTTGACAAGACTATCTTTACTGTATATAAACGTTACATGGCATTGTGACTCGGTGATTAATGTTGTTTATTTACATTATTTACAAATAAATACACATTCAACAGAATCCATGTTTCTTTTCCAGAATCCATCTAATTTTGGTTTACGATTTTTCCCCAGGCAAGACATACGATACTCTTCCACAGATGCTGTTCATCCGGGAGCAAACAACTGACTGAGCAGAGCAGCAACACCCTCAATTTATTCAATAAATGACAAACTATATTCAGCACTTTATTATAAAATAGGCTTTATGCTAATGACTTTGCCCAGCTGTAATTTAATGTGTTTTAACCATGTTTGAGATTGACTAGGCTATGATAGATACAGTTTATCTGAATTCCTCCTTAAAATATGTTTAACTTGTGATGATTATCAGTTTTTAGTTTACATCTAGGCCACCATGGATGATGGGTCCCTTTTTGACTCCAAAGGTTTATTCTTTAGTTTTTCCTTTCCACTGTCACCCTAGGCTTTCTAAATTTGGGATTGGCCTTTTAAGATAACAATGTTGTAAATCTGCTTTGAGACAGTGCTATTGTAAAAAGTGCTATATAAATACGTGACCTAACTTGATGATTTTATCGGAATATATCAGCATAGTGAATCAGTGAGCACCTATAACTAAAAAGGGTTGTGGTTTCCAGTGGTTTCCTTAAGCAAAGCTCTTCATTTTCTACTGATTTGCACAACTGAGAGTCCCATTTCTGCCTATATTATTATGCTTCATGACACTCAGTGACACAATGTTTTTCCTATAAAATCAGCAATTACCATGGCAGGCACATCCACTGAAAAAAACACTCTATAATATATACTATGCAAATAAACAATGACTGTTGTGAATGAAACTGACATGACAGAGTGAATGAAAGCTCTTTTGTTGTCTTCAAACAGACATATTTCAGCCTCTTGCTCAGGACGTTTAAAAACCACAGGGTTGAGGAAACTCAGCTTAGGTCATTTTATAGTGCATTTTCAGGGGCACGAAGCGTCTCAAACATGCTCACAGCTTTGTTGTTGTTTTCCTTTTTTAATCAGTATCTGTCAGTCCAGCCGTGGCCAAGTGGACGAGACGGCACGTGATTCCTTTGTTTGGCCAACAAGCATTTCCTTCTCGGAACAGGGAACAAAACCACATGATTTGGCTCATGTGGTAAATAATCCATCTGCTAGTTTGGCTTTGTGAAATGGTAAGGAACATGCTTTTAAAAGGTCCAGACAGACATGCTGAATTAATAAGAGTGCTTTTCATCTTAACATTCATTTGCACTGAAACACATTTCTTAAAGAAATAGCACTCCATTTTCCCATAATTTAACAAATTAAAGACCCAGTCATAATTAAATCTGGTTTACGTTTAGATTACAGAACAAATATGTAATAAAGTTTTTACAAATTGTATAATGTATAACTAGGCACACAGGTTTGGATCATGTTCCACTTGGTTTAGTGTTGCTAATAATAAGTCCTGAAAGCCACATGTGATGTCCGTTCTTTTAAGCCTTCCTTCCTGCTTTCCTTCCCTCATATCTCTCTCAGATTCACTTGCTGAGAGCAGGAGATGAGCATACACACTAACAAAACTGTATAAGATCTGATTTAAGGACTTTTATTGGCTTGCTCTTGGCCTTTTGTTTCATGTTTTTGAAAACAGTGTTCTCTAGAGCTGTAACGATATACCGGTGACCAAATATGAAACTACAGTTAAATGTACCAAGTCAAAAGATATCGCCTTTTAAATAAAGTGCTAAAGGCCAACCGTGTTCAATTCCATCCTCAGTTACCACTAAAGTTTTAAAGTTTGTGGTGTTGATATGCTACTTGACCACCTTCCCTTTACAAAAAACTTGCCCTTCACGATGGCTTTCAAGATGGCAACCATGCACATAGCCCTCACCCATTACTTGCTGGGGTATTCAGATATGTAATTTTCCCTTTTGTTTCTTAAATAAAATGAGGTCCTGTGACTTTTGACTCACCCGGTGTTCCTGCTTTTCCTGAGTCTGTTTTGTTTCTATTGTATAGTAATGGAAAAATACAGATTCAACCAAACAGCTTCAGCACACCTTCACAGTCCTGCAATGATTTCAAATGGCTTCAAAAATAAAAGTCTAATACCTTCCACAGATGTTCATTAGGAGTTGCATATCATTGCACAAGTTATCTATCCATTCAGTGAGCACATATTACCTGTAGATTGGTTTACTGTCTTCATAAAAGAGATTAATCAGGTTCAGGATCATTGTCCAGATGCATAATCCAAACATGACTAGGGTTGGGTATAGTTTGCATTTTATCGATTCCGATTTTATCTAATAAAATGTATTTGTCAAAAGTTTCGGCATAAAGAATATACTTTTATTTTTTATATTTCAAATTGAAAGGTAGTCTTATCACTTGTACTTTAAAAACAAGTACTTTTGTAAAAACCTACAAAGTAAAAGGCTTATATGTATTATTATTACTTTTATTATAATTACTTTCTCTTTGGACTACATTGTTTGTCATTTCAGCATTAAAGATTACTTAGAACTAGTCATAATGGAGAGACATCTGGTGCTCCTAGATCATTGTTTTAGTAATCATCCACGTTAAGCTATTTACTTAAAAAAAAGCTTAACGTAAAAATTAATGCTGGTGTCTTAGACATTTTGACCCCTTCTTTACAACAGATTGGTTTTCCACACATATTGCATTGTCTTTACAAATTCTCATTCCATATGTTTTGTAACTTTATTGAGAAACATACTGCTCAAAAAAGTGGATATTTCAAAATTAATTTGAAGCAATTAAAAAAAAGCATTGCCTTTTATTTCATTAAATAAAATCATCATAAAAGCAAATGGACAGTGTAAAGATTATGATTAAGATTATACAAATGAGATTCAAACTCAGTTATGGTGATTGACTAGCAAGTGACATATTCATGGATAAAGAATCTAATTATCTTGTGGGATCCTCTTTGTATTCATTTTTAAATATCCAATAATTTTAGTGAGCAGTGTATATCCAGTTTAAGCCGTTAAGCCTTTTCTAATTTGCCTTGGCATGCCTTATATCAGTTTCTGTTCCTGAATGATGACTACCCATTCTTACCTAATCATTGCTTGGAGGTGATCACAGTTGGATGGAATTTTTTGAGGACTGACCACAGGTTCTCAGTGGGACTGAGATTTTGGGAGTTTCCGGGCAATGCACCCAACATTTCAACATTTTATTCACCGAAAAAAAACGACAAACTTGGCAACCATGTTTGTATTGTGACATGATGCTCCATCATGTTGGAAAAAAGCATTGTTCTCCAAATTGTTGAATTGATGAATGTTTTGATATGATTCCTTATTTACGTCCGAATTCGTAGACAAAATTTTGAGCAAACCAACTTCCTTGAGAATCAACACCACACAAGAATGGTCTCAGAATTCACTGTTGGCATGATACTGGACTTATGGTAGCGCTCTCCTTTACTTCTTAGAACAATATTTTTTTCCAGAATGAAGTGGCTTCATTAGAGAAAATAATTTTACCACAGTCCTCTGCAGTCCAATCTCTATACTTTTTTTGCAGAATGCTTCTTTGCTGCCCTTCTTAACAGAAAGCCGTCCTCCAAATGTCTTCGTCTCACTATGTATTCAGATGCACTCACACCTGTCCTCTAACATTCCTGAGCAAGCTCTGCACTCCTGCATTCTCTTTATCAGACAGTCCTGACGATTACTTGACTTTCTTGGGCACCCTGAAGTCTTCTTCACTGCATTTGAACCACTCTTCTTGAAGTTCTTGAAGATTTGATAAATGGGATGATTAAGATGATATCTTACAATCATCATTATCATATGTAAGTCAGAAATGACAAGCAAAATGTTTTTTTTTCTTAATGGTTACCCGGTTCATGAGTTTTGGGAACCAGTTTCAAATCGTAATAGGATTTCAATTCCCAAACCTAATCATGTCCCAGCTGTAGATTCTTGGTTCCAGTAATTTGAGTCTATAAAGCCAAATAGTAGTCAGCTATAACATTAAAACCACTGACATGAACTGTATAAAAATCACACTATGTTGTTCTGACCAATGTCCTGTAGGGAAAGCTTCTATTTCTTATAAAGCAGTCCATTTAAAAAAGTGAAACATCACACAAATCAACTGTCAAATCTACTTATTAGTTATTAGAAAATGAACAGTCCCCCTTAAAAAGTTCCACAAATCAAAAACATTCATAGAAAGACAAATATTTTACCCATAATTGACCCCCTTTAAATCCACAAATCACCCAATAAATTTGGCTCAGTGAATTTACAGAGGTTTGGCCTAGGAAGTCAGCTCACCACATGCTTCTTTTAAAAAAAACATGTTATTTCTATTTTTTAACCAATATGAATCACATAGACAACAATTGAATACCACACTTAGACTTAGACAAGGTAAACTTTGTTTCATTGTTCACTGCCCCTAGAGTATTTGTTTTATCAGAAAAAATTCATTTTAAGATGTAAGAAGTGTATCATCAACTACTGAATTATTCAAGCTCAGTCTGACACAACTGTTTCTTTTTAATATTACAAATGTCACTAAAATCTGACTGACCATGGAAACCAGACACTGTAAAAGAAATATCTAGAACTCTTGGCAGTATCTGGTTAGGTGAAAGAAAGTAAGTACCTGGAACAACTTCTAAATAGTTTGTTGGCATGGAGATGCTCATAACAGTAAATTTATGTCCTTGGTAAACTCGGAATGCTACCATCTTCTGTAAATCCATCATATTGAAATGTTCTACTTCTCTAACTATTCTCCTCACTGTGTGTAGGGACAACACACTCCAATTTTATCCCCATAAGAGTTTATTCTAGCTCACTTTGTTAATAGTAAATACTAGCATGGCCAGGCGTACTGCTGATGTATGACAGTCATTGAACTTCTGTTACATTCAGTTGTGTAAACGTAAGAAAAAAAGTAAGTTTTATAAATACCATAATGGATATAGTGGAAAAAATGTTCAAAACAAATAGGCATATGCTTCATTTCAGAAGTATTGATACGTTCACTTAGTTTTAACTATTTAGTTTTACATTTAACTTTGCTTTCAGCTTCTTTTTTTTCAACTATTTTACGACAGACACAAGGTTTCATTGATACTTGTGTTGCCACCGTGCTGCACAAAAGATGGATGATTTAGAGGGCTTTGTGTAGACAGGGGGAACAGTGAAACCCTGGGGATCAAAATGTATCCTGGCCAGGGGCCTAGTGTCTTACTTCAACATTCAACATTCACATGCTGCTTATTAGACTTCTAGCAGATTTCTGCTGAATTACATGGCCATTATCATGGCCAAAACACACTGAACTTTTATTGCGCTGCATACATTTTGGATTTGGCTTATTTGTTCTCGATTTACATGCAGCTCTTCATGAAGTGGCAAATGCAACCGACCAAAGTGGCAACGTAATCCTACTTTGTACTATTGTACATTTGAAGACAACATTAATTGCAAAATCACTCTCTAGGTGCTATTCAGCAACATGAATTGTAATACAATGCTTTTATTTGCAAACATAAAAGCTGAGGAAATCATTAAAAATGAGGGGAATTTTACAGGTAATTATTTCATTCTGTTATTGTTTTGATTTTGCAATAGCTGACTAGTGACTAACCAACTCTCCATATCTGTATTGGGAATTCCTAGGGGTCACAATAGGAAGCCTGAAAGGCAGTGACTTGTTTGTTTTTCTTTCTCTTATACAGCGTCTACAGGCCAAACAATGGGATCTCGTTCACAATCCTATTACAATTGGCCTTGGCAATGAATATACCCCATGGACAGTTGAACTTTAAATGGACAGCACCAAGGAAGGTGTATCAAAAAAACAAGACAGTTCCAGGACAATAAAGTCAATTTAACTGACTGAATTACTGGAGATTCTGAGGAGATATTAGATATCAAATCACTGCTCACAAAATGTAGGGGACATTTCATTTTACAATGTTTCATTTAGAAGTATCCCCTAATTGCAGGTTGATTTTGATAGTGGTAAGTAAAAACAGAACAGACATTACTACCACTCACCACTGTGTAGAAAAACTAATGGTGGCAACAAGATAACCTGTTCCCTTCCTGAAGAACCCAAGTAAAGGTTTATGGGCTGCCCCTCCCTCGGTCTCTTCATTTCTCTTTCCTGGGATATGGCTGCTTGCCCCTTTAGCCTTTAAATCAGGAAGCAACTGTCAGGGCTGACAGTTTGTTTAACTTGTGTCCTTTTGGGAAACACCCATGGATATCACTAAAATTTTCCACTTTGCACCCAGTGAGCTCGAGATCAGATTCAGTCGACACCTTTAATATTCCGTAGCCTAATGCTACATAATGCTGCATAAACCAGGCACACTCAGCCCCACGCACAAAACACCATGCACTATTTTACGGTGTTTTAAAAATACTTTTCCTACTTGACAATAATTCATTGTCATTTTTCTCTGGGGAGTTACAAATGGAGGTTAAACCATTACAGAAATTCTAATAACAGCCTGATGATTTTCACGATACAATATAAAATGGAAAAAAGCAAAATTGCAAATCGGTTTTACCTTAAGTATTTTAAGTTATTTTTCTCAATGTTACAATGTAAAACACCTTGCTAATACTGAGCTGGACCTTCTGAACTGCACATAGATTTAACAAGGTGCTGAAAACATTGCTGCAGGTTTTTCGGCTGCACATCCATGATGAAAATCTCACCTTCTACTATAGCTCTATTGCATTTGAGCATCAACAAAGACTTGTTCTTGTGAACCATGGCCTGTTAAAATATCTAGAGTAACTTATAAGAAGAATTCTAGAGAAAGTCCAAACTTGGGCTACACATGCAGTTATAAAGTTCTGGGTTTCCATGGAAACCTTTCAGTGCCGATAATGCTTCCTTAAAAGTTGGAAATTCACAAATAATGATTGATGAGAACAACATCAATGTGCAGTGTTGCTCCAATGCTGAAGGAACTATCACAGATACAAAATACACAATATGAACAAAAGTAACAAAAGAACAAGTATTGGACACATCTAAATCACTGAAATTAGGTCTTTCGGAGAGTCCCATTGCAACAGGTGCATCAAGCATCTAGTTATGCAGTTTGCCTTTTCAAATATTTGTGAAAGAAAGTGAGCACAAAAACATAATTGCAATCCATCACCAAAGCCTTAGGTTAGGTATTGTGGTGCTACAAACAACCCTAAAGGTAGAACGGATTGTGGCTATGTCAGATTTTAGGCACTTTGTAAAACCTTAAGAATTGTACCTAAATATATATGATGTGGCACGTTTTAACACATGAACTACTCACTTCAGGTTCTCAGTTAAAGACACTACTTTGAGTTGATCATTCTAAAGTGTTATTCCTCTTTAAACATTATTTGATAGAACTACTGGTGCACTTATTGTTGTTGTCTTGCTGTGTAAACCAACATTCCTTTGAGAAAGTTGCTCATTTCATGATGTCCTGACATTTTCATTTAGAATTTGCTGGCATAATTTTGAATCTATGCTCCATCAAGACTGCAAACCTTCCTGGACCAGTTGCAGCAAAACAGGCCCAAACCATAATAATACCTCCACAGATGGGATAAGGTTGCTGTTCTTCTCATTGAAACCCTGCCATGCACATCACTGTTGTTCAGTGTGCTCCTGATGGTAATCTCATGAACATTAATATTAAACAAGTTTCTTAGCTCCTGAAATCTCCTTTGTGTGTGCCATGATACACTTCCACATACGTGCTGATTTACATAGACTTTGATAGATTCCTGTTTTAAAATATAACCAATAACACCTGACTGTCATCCCACTGACTGAGAACATCTGACTCTAATTTCAAATTCAATTAACATGCTAATTCTGTAGGTTTGCTTAGGTTTACTACTAATAGAAAGACCCCATCGGACCTGCCATAGGTTAGCTACCTATGGTAGGAGGAACTTGGCATGACTAGTGTACAAGTCCCACCCACTGACAGGCTACAAAAACTAAGAAGAAGATACTCCTAGAGTCAGCGAGAGCGGGGGTGGAAGAAGACTCATCGGTAGACAACCCGGTAAAAGACCTAGGAACGAAACAGGTAATGAGAATGAAAATTGGCGCCACACTTGGGACTACAACATCTATTGCAGGAGTCAAGCTCCAGAGCTGTAGCTGTGGCTGGGCTAAAGTAACATCAGCAGCAGGGCTTTAAATGCATCAAGGCTGGAAAAAGTGCGTGAAACAAATCGAACAGGGACCTTGCATCGAGTGTTACTTTTTGCTAAGCAAGTAGAGTCAGGCAAGTGAAGTTCAACAGTGGGACAAAAACCAAAGTCTGCAGGACATCAATCCCCCTGTTACAGAGGAAGAGGAGACAAGCACAATAGAGCCAACTAAAACAAAGGTCCTGGGGTGAAAACCACTAATCAATTGGCCAAAATCATGTGAGAAAAATCAGTGGGACTTGGTCAATTCTGACATCAGCAAGCTTCTTGAACAACTGAAGGGAACTGCGATGCATAAACTGGAGCTGATTTACAACTATGGTGTTAAGCGCTTTGGAATAACTGAGGACAGGAAGAAACTAGCAATCATCAAAGTCAAGGAGACAGCATGATATGGAGCAGTTGGTTAAGAAAAGAAGATTACTGAAGAAGCAGTGGAGGAAAGCCTCTGAGGAGGAGAAGGAGGGAATAAACCTGCTTCAGGAGGAAATCACGAGCAGACTGTCAACTCTGAGAAGTGCTGAAAATCTGAGAAAGAGGCATAAGAGGAAGGAGCATAAAAGATCAAGCTTCTTTAAAGACCCCTTCAAGTTTGCAAAGAATCTTTTCTCGAAAGAGAAAAGAGGCAACCTTAAAGCATAGAGTAAGGATCTTGAAGCCCATCTCAGCAGATGAAGGTGGTGTGGCAGAAGCAAATAATACCAATAGCTTAGAGAAAGGCAGGAGGCATCCTAATACCTAAAGAGAAAGATGCTTCTGAGATCAGCCAGTTTCGTCACATCAGCCTCTTGAATGTCGAAGGCAAGGTCTTTTTTAGCGTAGTAGCTCACAGAATGGAGGCCTACCTAGAAAGGAACAAGTACATTGATACAACGGTATAGAAAGCAGGGATTCCAGGCTTCTCTGGCTGCTTGGAGCACACAAACTTGATATGGCATCAAATCCAAGTAGCTAGAAAGGAGCAACGTGATCTTCACATCGTATTTTTGGACCTTGCTAGCGCTTTTGGTTCTGTTCCTCATAGTCTCTTGTGGACTGCGTTTGACCATTTTAGCATTCCGCAGGCTATCACCACTCTCGTCAAATCGTACTTCCAGGATATCCAGCTATGCATCACCACAAAGAAGTTCGCCACAGCATGGAAACGGCTGGAAATAGGGATTATGGCAGGCTGCACCATCTCCCCCCTGGCATTCACCATGGTCATCGTCCTTTCCTCCTGATGGGTGGTTGGAGGTCAGCAGCTCAAAGCTGGTCTTCGTCTACCTCCCATCAGAGCATATATGGATGATATGACCATGCTTACAACAACCGCTCCATTCACTGGGCGACTGATACGAAAGCTAAAAGAAAACATCAAGTGGAAAATAAAGCCAGAAGAGGCACTTCCTGTGTCCAGTCTTAAAGTGGAATTCAAGTTCTCCAAAGTAAGGCTGCATATGACACTTACAGAATCCTGTGACCCTTGTGTAGCCCAAATAGCTCCTACTCTAGTGACCGGAAGAAAATGGACTGCAAGTGCAGCAGCACATAAGGCAAAGGCGGACCTAAGACACCGTGACATGGTCGGACTTGTGCAAAAGGGAAGAGGAAGCTTTGGCCTTGGAGAGAATAAGCCATCTTGGCACAAGGCAAGCCCATGTAGGAGGTCTAAGGGATGAGGGGGGTCGAGAGAAGAAAGTACTCTCATTACGAGCCTTAGACCAGATCTTGTGCTGTGGTCCACATCTCTACACAAGGTCTACATCATAGAGCTGACCGTGCCTTGGGAGGATGCTGTAGAGGAGGCCTATGAACGGAAGGACATTAAGTATGCGGAGCTGGCAGCTGAGGCTGAGTAGAGCGGATGAAAAACCAAGGTTTGCCCAGTGGAAGTCAGCTGCCGAGGTTTTGTGGGCAAAACAACAACCAAGCTGCTTAAGGAACTTGGAATCAGAGGCCAATCCCAACGGCAAACCATCAAAGCCCTCTCAAGCACGGCAGAACACTCAAGTCGGTGGCTCTGGCTGAAGAGAAAAGATGCCACTTGGGTCCCAAGATAGTACATATGGAGCAGAAGGGCTAGGAGCTGAGGGGGGACACCTGGGATGCCAGGTATTGCCGATGAGCCCTCCAGAGGTGTTGTGGGCTAATCATCGAAACACCAGGAGGGAGGGTGCCCACCTGATGACTCCAATGAAGCCCTAAACCTTTCCTTCACACATATTGCACCATAATCCTCATTGAACCCCTCAAACGGCCGTAGTAACCCACTGCTCTTTTCAGGTATGGAACCCATAAGGGATTGTACGATCTAGTCCTATTGCAGAATATAAATAACAATTACTGAAAATTTTTCCTCAAGATATAAATTACCCAATATAATATTTGTTTCCCATTTATTTACGACTCACTTTATCTCTCATTTAGTTAAATATGATTTGATGGCTTAGTGTAAATATGTAGTGATGTTTTAGATCATATTTTGCAGAATCTGGATTTGCAAACTTTCAAGAACATGGCATATGAATCTGTAAAGTAACAGAGGGAAGTGTTGTTATAAAGGACTTCATATTCCCTACACACAACCTCCATTTTAGTTTTTTTCCAGTCATTATTAATGAGGTAATTTTCTTTTTTAAAAAAACAGAAGTGAGACAATAGACAATGTACAAATTGGAAACGATAACAGAAACCCTGCGGGTAAGAAAGACGCTCCACCCAGTCCACAATCAGAAAGTGCCCTATGTTACTATATTGTTCCGACATCACTGGAAGTAGACAGGGTTAGAAACCTACAGGAACCTACAGGAAGTTATTTCCTCCTCAGGAATAATGGAAATAGAAGTTATATCTATAGAACAGAAATGCTAAATCTAAAACATTTCCAAAAATTAGGTCCATCACGATACGAGGGTATTAGTCTCTAATATTACTTTCTGGAATTAATAATGCTTTTTTCACATGTCCCTTATTAAAGTTTACTGAGATTTCTCAATTCTGAGGACATGGCCCCTCCTCCCCGCGAACCAACAAAGGGCTATCAGCCAAGTTGTGTTATGTTAGGCAGTTAGCTCTTTTTGAAGATTCAAGATTCAAAGTTGCAAGATTCAAAGTTACAGTCATGACTGTAAGGAGAACAATAGAGCCAAATTTTTACAAAATAATAAGAAATGTTACAATAATAGTAACAATAATTAATTGCATGTACTATGCAATAAAGGAAATATTTCCAGGCATTGAACATACACACGTGTTTTAGTATAAAATGTGCATACACTGTTTAAACAGGAATCACAAATATTTCAATTCCAACTCCTAACCCAGAGATTGTTGCAGAAGACTCAATGAAACATTCTGTGGATGAGAGGGACGGTGTGTCATTACCAAGACAAAAGCCACTAAACATTTCACAGCAAGGGGGCGGACAGTCACTGGTTCACATTACACATTCACATTAGTGTTTATACCCCACTTTTCTTGAAAAAAAAGTTCATAGCTTCTGAAGCACTCTGCTTGCATAACAGATATATGATTTTGTCTTCTTATGTACTTCTTAAATCTATAGTAGTCAGTTATTTGCTTATCTTTATACAATTAATTGGGGCTTCATTATATACTGTATTCTACATACTGTCAGTTTGTCAGAGATACTATATATAATAATCTGTTTAATATTATTAGCACCATCTCTGTGAGACTATATCGGATTAAATAACCAATGAAAACAAAAACATGTTTCGGATGATCCAAATCTGCAATGCAACTTGGATATTTTCTTTCCAATCTCTTGGCTCTTACTCAATGTGTGTAACAGTTCATGTGGCGTTTTAAGAGAACCCCTTCTGACTGTTTATGTTCCTAGCTTGCTGACTGTTTCGCAACTTCACTTGAGACTTCCAAAAACTTTGAGAAAAAGTTACAAAGACAAGCATGCTTTATAGAGATTAGAGGGCCAAAGCATTGCAGCATGGCCACACAGAGAATTTCTCTAGTGTTGATTTACTGTACAGTGACAGTCCAAATGGACTTTGCCTGATCCAACATCATAGAGGCAGATGAAAACCATGAGACTGTAGACACTCATTCAACACTGTATGCGTTTACTGAATATGCCCTATGTTAATGCCACACTGTTAATCCAAGACTCAAGTCACACCAGACAAGAAATTGGGTACCAGCCTGCTATGCTGTTGGTCTTCTGGATGCCATCAAAAGGTTCTGACTCACCAAGGCATGACTCACCAAGGCAAGGCATAATTTAGCAGATAATCCTGAAGGTCCTGTAATCTTTCATGTGAAAGTTCAATAAATCAGGCACATCCCATAAATTCAATCCTATAAAGATATTGGGAATTTGAAGGCCAGGACAACATTTTGAACCTTTTCTGACCAATGCCCAGTCCATCACACTCCCCCACTGGTCTGTCTTCTTCCTTTCGTCATCCTGGTGCCATTACGTTCACAGAGTAAATGTTGCACACATATCTGATACATTAATTACGTTACATTACATTAAATCCCTGTATATTAATTGATATGATGACTGGATTAATTGGATCAGGAGATCTTCCATTGCTGATATTCCTAATCCTGATTTGTATTCCCGTTTTAGGTGCTTCTAACAATGGATCAAAGTAAACTACACTCATCAGACCAAGCAACCACATTCCTTTGCTCCAAGGTCCAGTTCCAACAATTTTATGTCATTTTAAGTGCTTTCGATGATGGGCACAATGTAGTGGTGCAACTCATTCCTGTTCTAAACATCAATAAAAATGTATGTGGTTTGTGCCACATTAGCCCTATTGCCAGCAATGGAAAAGAGAGCCATTGTGGTGCTCGTTCATTGACTATGATACTTCAGCAATCAATAAAAACAGCATTGTGGTCAAAAAGTTTTCTCTCAACAGTGTATAATATAACACTCTATGTGCATTACGATAAGATTTAATACACAATGAGTCAGTTTATCACTAGAAAACCTTAAACTTTGGTAAAATGAGAACCTGGTGAGAAAATTCATGCAACTTTTCCGATAAACAGCTACCAATCCAAACTATCTGTATCTAAAGTGCTATGAGTCTATGTAGAATTACTTATAATTTAATCCTATTATGGAATAATACAGTATATATGTACTTTTTGTCCAGTAAACTGGGTTAAGAACACTTCGTCTACAACATAGATTAAATACTCAAAGCAATGTACAGTAGTGCCACAGTATGAACATCATAGAAGTTCAACTGTGTAGCAATCATTCTAACCATGAATCAAATATAACCTTACTTTTGTGAACCTTTTCTTTAATAGGGAACATCCAAAGAGAAATATATTATGTAAATATAACACTGTATCTGTTTATTTAGCATTCAAATTCATAATTGTTTGTGCTTAGAAAACAAATTAGAAATGAATACAATTCTGTGATAACCCATACACCTGCTATTACTTTGTTGCTATAAGACACCAGTTTAAAAGTGAATTCAGGTCTTTGAGTAAATTCTAAATTAAACGTCAATTCATGTTAAGCTTGTTATAAAACACAGCTCGAAAAGTAAATTCAAGACTGTTAGTTAATTCTACATTGTAGCAGTTAGATAAAATATTGTAGGTGTATATTCAACATTGTGAGTAAATTTTAGTCTTTAGCTTTCAAAAGCATAAAACCATCCGCTTTTCTATATGTAAATTCAACAATGAGTTAATTAGATAGTTCAGCCCAGGACCTATCTGTGAGATTTCATAATAAAGCTGTAAATTGCTTGAAAGTTTAAATGTGAACTTTCACAGTTTGACCATAACGTTCACAGTTCTACTATGAATTTTTGATGGTAATTTGGCAAACTTCATGGTTCTACTCTACATATTGTCCTGAGATCTGTTAATTAATTTATAGAAATCACCCCTGTAAGCCTAAATTTAACACTGTGTACAGTTTCAATGCACTTATTTAATTCTACGCTATAAAACACTGCTGTGGATGTACATTCAACACAGTTCAATCAAAGATGTCATAGTTTATCACAAAGGTAACAGTGTTACTTCATGACTAGCTGTTGATCTACATCTGTGTATAAGTACATTTAAGCGTATAATAACTCTAAGCAATTCTGTAGGAGTTGGATAAGCATTGCTGAGTTTAGCACAATACTTTATAAACTGATTTCAAATACTTGATTATTTAACAATGTGTAGTGAATTCAAGTAAATCAGACTTACTAAAAGTAATTAGAATATGCTGTAAATGCTGTTAAGGTTCAGTTTAGGTGTTCGGTTTGTAGAAGTGAGAGGTATTATTAGATAACAATGTTTAACTGAATGAAGTAAGGGTCCTCCTTACACAGATTTCTACAGCCACACTAAGACACTTGTATAGATGTAAATTCGACACTATAGCTGATAGTATATTACTGTAAGATATTCATATGAGTTTTTTATGTTTACTTAAACTTAATGTTACTGTAAGAGTAAAACGGAGTTAAGTCATACACCACAAACATATAGAAGTTAGTCATAGTAAATGATTAGAAACTAATAAGATACTACTTTAAGATTCTTAGCAGTATTATTAAGCCACTTTGTACCAAATTCAACGCTATTTGGGATTTCTATTTCAAATGTGTGGATTTAGATTTTGTTCACTAATAATGCTGCATGTTGACCAGTTAGGCACACCATAAGACGTTCATATCGGTCCAGGTTTGTTCATTTATTTGGCTGGTTTGCTGATCTGTAGTGGTATAAGCTGGTGAAATCGAAATGTCTTGCTGGTCTTACAGGTTAAACGGCATACCATGTATGTACCCGTTCGATTCATTCACCCGTTACAGTACTGCTGCCGATTACACTGAGTAACACTTTACAATACAAAATTCTATTAAAATCACATTTCAGTAACATCACGAGGTGCAGCATGTTAATTCAACCAATGTAATGCAACCAAACAAGTGTTTCATGTAACTTACCGGACACCAGCGAGCCGATCCAAAATCAAAAGTGAAAAAAGGTAATGCCTTTATGCCTTTTTCTATTAAATTGAATGTAAGAGCAGGTAGCAGCAGCACTTCTGTATTCTCACACTCTCTGTGCTACGAAGCAGCTTCACAAACACTTCTGAACCCAGCTCTACGCTTTAGTAGAACTTCACTCTCACTCCTCTGTTCACACACACACACACACACACACACACACACACACACACACACACCCACACACAGACACATGCTTTTAGAACATATTTTCTGTGAAAACAAAAGTGGCACCGTCTTTCTTTGCAGGGTTTGGATATCCATTAGCCCTGCAGAGATGCACTGTAATTGTGGCTCAGTGCTGAATTGCTCCCATGTGGCTATTCCACCAGCAGATTACCATCATATGATGTCTGATGCCTGGACACAACCTACTCTACATTCACCTGAAAACTCTGTAAACTTGGAGTAGATACAGAAGTATTTATTTTGTGGCTTGCTTGTAATATTAACTATGATTTATTTTACTCCGTATTATACAGTAGGGCAGCACGGTTGCTGGGTGGGTACCACCGCTGCCTCACTAGGTCTTTTTTGTGTGGAGTCTGCATGTGTCCTCCCTGTGTTTGTGCGGGCTTACTGTTTTTCTTCCACAGTACAAAGATGTTAGGTTTGATGCTTCTAAAGAGACCCTTGGCTCTACACCATTGGCCCCATGACTAGGGTTGCTCCTGCCCTTGCACCCATGGTTGCTGGGTAGGCACTGGCTGGCCTCTTGTGGATTTAGTGGAAGATAATAAATGCTAACACACTTAAACATTGTATTGCTCTTTACATATATAACTACTTTTTTTGCCCTGTTGTATATTCTTTTGTTTGAATTGTAACGTTATTAATAGGGGCCCCTTTATTAGGAATGCATGTGCTTATTTGGCTTACTACTGCTTTGAATAATTATTTATGGCATTTTCCAGGCTTTTCTTTAGGGTTTGGAATTTAGTCTTGTTTATTTTCAGAAAATGTTCTTGCATAATGCCAAATTGGACTGTGAATCTGGGATTCTGGTGTGTCTAGGCCAGTTTTGGCCTCCCATGTGGTACTAGCTTGGGCTGTGATCATTACCCACTATTTGGATTTGGCTTAACTGAGGGGAGTGTGTGTCTGTGTTTGTCTATGTACAAGTGTGTATGCATTTTTGCATTTGGTAGGTAATGATGACTTGGCTCATAATGAGGTAAGGCATGAACCTGGGGGATTCCTCGACCAGAAGTGAGTTTTCATGAAGAGACCTGGGCAGACAGCCATGTTTCTTGCAGAATGACCACCCTGGTGCCTAGTTCAATCAGTGCTGCTGCTAAACTGTATGATTCTGAGAGGTCTTGATGCTAATTTTGCTTGGAAGTGCCAGAGGAGATGTTTGGCCTAAATGATGGAGCTTAATGAGCACCGTTGGGCAAATAATGAAATATGTTCGGTTTAAGAGCTACATGAGAGAGTGAGTGACCAATAGAATGCCAGCAGTGGTAATCCAGAAAGATTCAAACAACATATAATGAATTTGCCATGTTCTGAATCCATGTGAATGGCGCTGACATTTTAAGCATTGTTTGCCTTGTTAGGGTTTTTTTGGTTAATATCCTCAAAATAGAGCCATATAAGTGATATTTTAATCTAGCGATGATATAAAGTGTGCAGGACAATGTTTGTAGTTTGTATTCAAGTACTACTTCATTTTCAAGGACTTGGGCATCTGAGGATTTGTGTCCACAGGGAGCAATGCAATCAATCCCAATCGAGTAGTATGAGTTGTGTTTTTTTTTTTTTTTTTTTTTTTTTTAAATAAATAATTTTACATAAACATTGGCTTTAGCCCAATAGGGTTGTTCAGGTAGATACCGGTTGCTGTCTGCATCATGTACTTTGAAGCAGGTGTTGACCAAAATGAAAGCTGACTGGACATTACCATAGTCATTATAAAATGTGTCAGAAATGCATGATGAAATGAAAATTAGTCATTAGGTGATTGAAACGGCAACAAAATTGCATTGATAACCAATTTTACGAACAAGACGGAAGATCAGCCAGATGAAACAGACTATTGAGTAAATTTAAACCAGTTTAAGTAGTTACAGATTAGAGAGAACGTGCAAGTAGTGGGTGACAAACCAAGGAGTACTGCTTACAATAGGACAGGCACAGACTCTTACGAAAATGTACATCTTGTTACAAATTAATAGTGGAATGTCATACGCTATCATGAGCAAGTCTCTAAACATATCAAGTTCGGACAGTTAAAATGTGAGATACCGAGTGCTTTCTCTTCAACTCCCACCTGTGTTTATGACTGCAGTGTCTGGAGTTAAAGGACAATTTTGATTCCCCGTTATTTATTATTGTTTAGGACTTCGGCTTTTTAAATGAAAGGACACGGACACAGTTGGATGGCAGTTAAATGGTGGTTACCTGTATTTTGATACTGACACTGTACCTGTACTAGAAAGCAGATCAGTGCCACCTCTGCAGTCTTGGTTACTGTCATGTTTAAACAGGACATGAACGATCTGTACATTATAACAGACCTGAACACTATTTTATAACATGTTTTAGTAAATTATGTTGCCTTCAGGTACTTATCTGGCTATGGAGAAGCAACATTGTGACATTTTGTTCTAACAGGCTATTAATTGCCTTGACCACAGGAAGTAGAATAGGTTGTGTGGGCATTTTGTTTTTGACTCCTTTTGCTCTTCTTTCTGATTGGGCGGGTGGAAGACTGACATTTTGAAGGCATGAGTGACCTGTCCTTTAAATGGCCGATCAATTCCCTAAGCATGTTTGACATTTCCTTACTAGCTGCTGTTTTCTGTTTGCATATAATTATGGACATCATTACAAAGCACTAGTGTGAGAGGCTTGATTAAAGCCGAGACAAGCTGTCATTCGCCGCAACTAAAAAGGATTCTTTATTACATCATCTAAAGAAATGGGGATCAACTCACAAATGGGGTGTACTTTTGTAATCACGTGTAGTGTTCACTTATGTGCCGTGTTGCCAGTATTACAAGCCTGACCCAAAGTAACATTTGAATTGTGGTAAATTGAATTGTAGACAGTAGGGGTCAATCTTTCTCCTTCTAATAGTTAAATACTGCAGAACCAGGCATCTGTTTGCATGCTGTTCTTAAGAGTGGGATTTTTCTAAGCAAGATCACATTTGGGGCAACAAAAAACCTAAATCTAACACTTGGATGTTTTAAAAACCGTTCATAATCTAAAGCTAATGGGCTATGTAACTTAAAAAGATGCATTGAGCAGCTCTTTTGGTGCTGATATTGAAACCATGCAGTATGATAACCCTCTGTGATAAATGCATGGCTAAGCTTAACATTTGAGTCAAAAGCAGGATACCAGTGACCCAATGAGTCCCACTTCAAGGTTTAATATCCCAACTCACTAAGGGTTGATCTAATTGGCCTGTTTGGTTGCAAGAGCTTAGCTCTAACAGACAGCTCAGTCTGTAACCCAGGGCTTGCTGCAGGATGTTTACCTCGGTACCGTTGATTCTTGATTCAAGCCACTGTGAGCTTATAAGTTATTGCTGTGCGTGCGTGTGTTTGTTTGTGTTTGTTGGCCTCTCCTGTTGCTCTTTTGATGGGGTTGAACAACATTTGTAAATATCTGAATGGGCTTAAGTGTTCCTTAGGTTGGGCCAAGGTTTTTAAAATTGATTGATTTAAAATTGAGCTGTAAATAACTAATAATCTCAGATTGGGTTTGTTTTTAATGACTGTACACTTTGGAATTATTGAAACCCATGATGTTGACAGGGATGTCAAACATTTTAAAACCGGTGCCAAAAAGGATGGAATTAACTCGAATGATCTTGCCAACCTTTGTCAAGACAGTGTTAAATTACCACAAATCATTCACTATATCATGTACTCTATTCAGGCTCTAGCAGAAATGTTTCAGAGATAAAAAAAGTAGTTTGGTGTAACTCAATACATTACTGAATTGTCAGTCATGTCACAAATATCTTATTGCTGCTTGATTATAATTCTAAAGAATTGACATGCTTAATTATGCTACCTGTTCAGTGGAGTCGTTGGGTACACTGACACGATGTGGAGTGACAACTGTCTCAAGAGATACGCAGTTAGAAGTAGCATTTTTCACCACTTAGGTATATGCATTATTAAAGCACAGAGTGAAAGCAAAATTAGAAAAGTACACTGCTCACAAGACTTGGAGGATATTTAATTATGGGATATTTCATTTTGAAGTATGCCCTAATTTTTGTGAGCAGTATGTAAGACCTTCTTACCACTTTCTTTGAAAACATACTTTGAGGTCTCATCTTTCAGCATATACGCATGACCTGCTATTGTTGGATGGGAAATAAGCCCTGGGCCAAGGGGAAAAGGTACACAATAAATCTAATGTTTGCCTCCTGTTGTCGCAGCAGTAGTCGCTATGGTGATAAAGCAGTCTTATGTTGTTTGCTAAGAAAGGGAGTGAAAAAAGATTACGGAAGAAATCCTGTAAGGGGGTGGGGAGTAATAGGCAAATGCTAGAATGATGAATTGGGAGGAGAGTCTGCAATTCGTGTATGTGTTGATTAAGACTTGCCTCCTCTGGTGGGTGGTGGCTATAGGACTGGCCCACTGACCCAATGTATAAGGAAAATCAGTGGAGTGGACTGGTCCTATGGTGTATGAGAAGACAATGTAGAGAAATATGAACAGTGACAGGGTATACAAGTCAGGAAGCAACTAGGAGACAAGGCAGAGAATTAAGATGGCAACATGGTGGCGCAAGGAATTCGTGCATTTGTTTCACAGCTCCAGATATGCCTGGTTTGATTCTGTTTGTATGTCCTTGTGTCCATGTGGGTTTATCTCGGTTTAACATGTTTGAGAGCATTAAGTATCAGTCTTAAATAATCAACCTGCAAACACTAACATTTGTTATGAACTGGCTGTTGGGATCTCTGTGACACTGGTACATTCTGAGTTGGCTGAATGCACGTTTGTCCAGGAACAACAGTCTAAGGACACTGAGTAACAGCCAAAGATACTCCGCATACTATTGACTACCGCACACCTGGACAGCAGGTACACTGGTCCACTTAACTCCATTTTGTGATGGCCCAAATTGTGGTTGTTTCGTGAACAGATAAACTTAAATACACATTCAGCAATAAACGTACTCCAGGTAAGTGATAGGTAGTGTGCTCTACTCTGTACTCTCCACTTCTGAAATCAGTAATTCATGATATAGGGTGCCACATGGTGGTAGTGATGAGCACTGGTAGAGAGGAAAAGTCGTGGCTGCACTGCACTGCTCACAAAAATGAGGGGATATTTAATTGTGGTATATGTCATTTTAAAATATTCCCCAGATTTTGTGAGGAGTATAGTTTAAATGTTTATTGTAGTCTTTTTTTGTGGGATTGGATTTGTTGCAATGTATCTCCATCGTAAAGCCGGGAGTACCTGTACAAGCATTATTATATGCATACAGCGATTTTACATACATGCATACATAACTGCATATTTACTTACATTACAGTTTAGATCAAACACTTCTCTTATAAATGCCCTTTATAGTTAATGCTGGGGCCATGTTGCAGTAATACTAAGCAGTATACCCTGAATAATGGAAGTAAACAACCGATGAGCACCGACGTTTAACTCTGGGCGATCGGTCAATGAAAATTATGTGAATGAAACGCATAGGCAAATAAAACCTTTTATAATCACTAAGCAGATTCCTGATTCTGTTTAAATTGTACATTTCACAGCAAATTGACAATCGCAGGGGAAAAGGCTAATTTCATGGTCCACTATGTAGTGGCAAAAGTTTCACTAAATGCATGGGTTTATAACACATGCGGCATCAGCACGAGCAGACTGAATGCTGAGAAACATTTGCCTTGGACTGTGCTCCTTGAAGTGAAAAGATGATGATGATGAGTAGGTTTAAAACCTAAATTATCTATTGTAGATTAGTTTCTATATTTTTTTGTACCAGACAGCTGATGCTTCATCGGGACGGTGGGTGACGAAGCCTTTGCAGAGCAGCACAGCAGAATTAAAGGCACAGCCTTGTGCACACTTTACAATTTCAGCGCAACAAAGGACAGTTTCTTGTTGTGCGTGCACATGCAGACGAATAAGATAGATTAAATAGTAAACAAATTAGAAAATATTGATACTACATAAATAATTGTAGAAGAAAGACTACAGTATCTCACCTATTAAGCCGAGGGAGGCGATGTTCTTTTTACATATGCAATTTCATCGAACACGCAGTAGATGCTAAGTAATGCATACCTGAGTGCCTGCTTATTCATTCACTCACTTGCGCGCGCTCGCTCTCTCTCTCACTCACTCACTCACTCACTCACTCACACACGTTTTTGCCACTGTTCCACTGTGACAGATTTTATTTAGTAATGCTTGCACCTCTGCTCCAAATCTACTTGCTATAATGTGGTAAAATGCAGATTGGATCATTGCGTTTACATGCATAATAATTTGATAACTGAATAAAATCAGATTTTGCTCGAATTCCATTTACACTGCATGCAAAATTATTTACATTTTGCAATATTCTTTAATTTTTTTTTAGCAGTGTAGTTGACTTTTGTGGATATTTTTCTTGGTAATAAAGTATTTGGTATGACCTAACAAGCTACATTTATGGTAAAAGTCCTAGCTGCATGTATAGAAGAGCTGTAACTGATGCCAGTTATTATCATGTTCACATTGTACGTAATAATACTAAGTTTAACTTGTATTTACAAGTTTTACAAAACCCAAGGACGCTTTACAACCAGAGCGACATAAATCAAATACAACTGACACTCAACATAAGAGACACAGCTCAATACAAGGAGACACATCAAACATTAATAGATCAGGAAAATATAAAAGTTTTTAGGAGAGATTTAAATTTTAGTAGAGTAGAAGCAGGATGGATGACTTCCAGAGGGTGTGAGCAGCCACAGCGAAGCATCTCCCTCCCATGGAAGAAAGCCTGAACCTAGAAACAGGGAGATGGTTAGAATCAGAGAAACGCAGGGTAGGAGTGTAGTGGTGTACTGAATTTCGGAGAAGGAGGTAGAGCAAGACCATGGATTGATTTAAATGTCAATATTAGTCATTTGTACTGGATGCGTTTGTGAACTGGGAGCCAATGCAGTTGGGTTAAGTGAACTTGATGTAAGAGGTCTTTTCTTTCTGGTCCTCATTTATCACATGACGTAATAATGTAATATCACATAACTCCTGTTTATACTAACTCCTGTGTAACATTGAATCATGTGTATTCATGTTGCGGTAGTACAAAGCAAATGAGTAGACAAAATATACAATAGTAGACAAAATATGATAAAAATATATATTATATATGATATGATAATATGATTCAAATACCAAAAACAATTTAATAACTAAAGTGGAGATAGAGGAGTGATATATTATTGATAAGAGTGCATAAATAAAGCTAGAATACAGTAAGTGTTAGGATGGGATAATAGTTTATAGGTTTTCTCTTATTTTGTAAACCATCATTTATTAAAAAAAACCCCTTTGGTTTGCATTGGTAGGATAAAATAACTCGCTGTTGTTTTTTCAAGATTGATTAGAGACATTTAAATTGATGAACGTCTGGGATAAATTTTAGAATGACACATTAGCATTACAAAACACATTAGTATGTGCCAGGTGTAACTCCTCAGTTGGAAGATGGATTTTTGTCTGTCGTTCTTTTCCACACACATCCATCAAATACACAAAGCCTCTGTTGCCTCACTTGTCTTGCGGTGCCTTAGATCTCTGCTCTAAGAATGTCAACCATTTGCATCACGGTTTCTACCTGCATTATGTATATGCGGTCATGATGTTGAGTGATATGTGGCCTGAAGCGAGATTTGCAGTTTCCCAGCTGCATCCGTAGCTGCATGTACAGACAATGACCAAAAACTAAAACACCTATATGGTAACGTTAGATTGCCACGAACATCAGCATGCAGTCATGTCGCACATGGTTACAGGTGTGTTCTGATTGGACATTGGGTCAAAAAGTGCTGTTTCTTGTTAAGAGATTGCTGCTGCTAGACATGCCTTTGCAATTCACATGAAGACATCTGGCTTAGTTGACAGACTTCATTGAGGGAATACACACTCCAAGAAGGCCCTGGACAGAACAGAGACCCCCATAGGTGACCCCTTCACTGCCCACCCTATCTTTGCTCTGACTATTTTCATGCACTTAGTGGAAGAAGTTATTGTCACAGCATCCCTTACATGTCTTGAAATCGACAGCGCATTTGTGAAACCTGAACTGCTATGGATTGAAAGCATATCATCTCTGTGATTAAACCAGATTCTGTTTTGACTGTTGGGTTCGAGTATGGAACTTATCAGTCCTGCCTGTGTTTTGGATTGTGTCACTGCCCCAACTGCTGGTGTGGTGATCTGGGACGCCATGGCATACGATGGCCGATTACTTCTAGTAGTGATACGAGGGACACTAACAGACATGACTCATGCAAGACATCTTGCAGCCACATGTTGCTCCATGGCAGGACTTTTAACTGGCATTTTTCAGCTGTGTAATGCTCACTCACACACAACAAGGGTTTCCTATTTCAACATGCCTAATTTACATTTAATAGGCGCCCTTTTCCCGAGAGTCTTGCAATTAATACATTCATTACAATCCAAGAAATTGTGGGTTAAGGGCCTTGCTTAGAGACCCAACTGTGGCAAAGGTGGGATTTGAACCCTGGACCTTCTGGTCCATAGTCCAGTACCTTAACCACTAGGCTACCACAGTCCCAGTGGCCTGGATGCAAGATTTATCCGCAAACGTCCATTTATTTCACCAGCATTGACTCCAGGTTCTACAAACCCAGTGTATGGAGACTCTACAGGCTCATGTGTGGACAAATGTGTTTTATAGAGGCATGTCTAGTGGTCAACAATATCTTGAGAGAAAATGACACAAAAGAAGATGCTGAGAGTTAAGACACACTGTCTAATCAAACTCGCAAACTCGCACTCTCTTTCGGCTGTAAATAATTGAAGGCTGAAAACCAAGCGTGTTCTTCTTTGTTCTAGGTTAGAAATTGTAATAAATAATTTTCGCTAGCAAAAAACATCTTATTCTCCAGTTTTACCACATACTGAGGGAAAACCCATAAGAGTTGGACAACGATCTGGCAGACCTTTTTGTTGTGTTAAATTGAATCATCACAATCAAAACTAGGACAACATTACTGAAGCATGAATTGTGACTAGTATCAAATGTAAGTGAAAGATTCCCTCTTGTAATGTTTGGCTTCTTTCTTTCAGGGCGCTCTGAAGAGTCATCAGATATCTCCTCAAGAGTTTCTCAGTGAACTGAAAAGCGGAGCCGCTGATGATAGACTGTTTGCCTGCTTGGACTCTCTTAGAGTCTCTCTCACCAGCAATCCAGTGAGGTACATATATGTGTGATAGTGACAGAACCAGCGAGAAAGAAAAGAAAATTGAGAATTATGTTTTATAAATTTTAAATAATTAATTAGCATTTTATTGCATGAAATGAGCATTTGATTACCAACCAACCAACCAACAAGAATTCTGGCTCTCACTTCTGGCTCTTTTCTCCTATTCTGCACTCATTACCTATATGAATTGCACCTGTTTAAATGTTACCTGTATAAAATACACCTCTCCACACACTCAATCAATCATACTCCAACCCCTCCACCATACCCAAGACTATAGCGCTGTATAGGGACACCAGAGACAAAATTGTAGACCTGGACAAGGCTGGGATTGGCTACAGGACAGTAGGCAGGCAGCTTGGTGAGAAAACACTGGTACAAGATGACTGTCAATCTCCCTCGGTCTGGGGCTCCATGCAGGATCTCACTTCGTGGGGTAAGGATTGTTTTTAGAACGGTCAGGAACCAGCCCAAAACTGCATGGGCGGGGGACCTGGTCAATGACCTGATGAGAGCTGGGACCATAGTTAGTAACACACTACGCCGTCATGGATTAAATATTGAAGTGCACGCAGGGTTCACCAATGACCATCTAGATGATTCTGGTGTGGGAGAAGATCATGTGGTCAGATGAGACCAAAATTGAGCTTTTTGGTTTGAACTTCACTCACTGTTCTTTTGAGGAAGAAGAAGGATGAGTACAACCCCAATATGAATACTGTCCCAGCTGAAGCATGAAACATCATACTTTTGGGGGTGCTTTTCTGCAAAGGGGACGGGACGACTGCACCATACTGATCGGAGGATGTATGGGCTCATGTATCGTGAGAATTTGGCCAACAGCCATCTTCCCTCAGTAAGAGCATTGAAGATGGATCATGGCTGAGTCTTCCAGCACGACAACCCCAAAACACACAGCCAGGGCAACTAAGGAGTGGCTTCATAAGAAGCGTTTCAGAGTCCTGGGGTGGCGTTGCCAGTTTCCAGACCAGGGCACAATACAATATCTTTGGAGGGAACTAAAAAACTTGAAAGATCTGGAGAAGATCTGTACGGAGGAGTTGATGTGTTGCAGTGCGTGCAAACGGGAAATGTCTGACCTCTGTTATTGCAAACAGTGGTTTCTGAGCCTAACATTTAGTTATGTTTTTCTATTGTAATCTCATGCAATAAAATGCAAATCAATTATTTAAAAATCATACAATGTGATTTTCTAGATTTAGTTTTATATTCTTTCTTACATCTGAAGTGTACCTACGATAAAAATTACAGACTTATTCATTCTCTGTAGGTGGGGAAAACTTGTAAAATCGGCAGTATGTCAAATACTTTAATAATACTTTAAGCTGTAGCGGTGTAATGATGCATTGCGCTGCAGAAATGTCTATCGTTGGGTGGGCCTACGCCATCGTCAAGTTGGGTTATGTGTGTATCCTGTTGCATCACAGCAAGAAGGGGTCTCTCTGGTTAAATCCCCTTTTAGTGTGGAGTCTGTATGTCCTCCCCGTGTCTGTGTGGGTTTACCCCATTACCCCAGGTTTGCTC
>JAUZST010036304.1:0-27848 GCA_034779995.1 Parotocinclus haroldoi | reverse complement strand
CACACACACACAGAGACACACACACACACAGAGACACACACACACACAGAGACACACACACACACAGAGACACACACTTGTAGCTGCCAATAAGAAATTCCTGCATGTAAACAGATCAAACTCCTACTGAACCCCCTGAGAGATCAATCAGCTTGCTTCCAAAACGCACATCTACTGTCCTTGCTATAAGCATATTAGGCTTTAGTCCAGCTCATTTGGGGTTGATGGGAGCGAAAGCACACTCAGATCTGCTCCAGGACTGTACTTAAAATAGCAACACTGTCCACGTCTGCAGCCCAGTGCTTGCTGACAGCTGTCACTGCTGACCAAAAGCATGCTGGAAGCACAGTACGGGTGTCCACAGCTAACATTTCAATCACATTTTAGAGCTGTTATACGAATACCACTAATCTTATAGCACGGGCTTAGTAGACAATCAGTACTGACCTGTTTTGTATTGACATTACGCAACAGTTACTTTCGGCCTCACGTTCTGATTGGTGATTGTCACCGTAACGATATTCGTGTTAACAGCACGGTATCACCGACATGTTGCCAAGTATGCACCCATAACTCAATCACCCTTTATCTCCATTAAATCTTGCTGCATTTACTGCAAAGTAAACATACATGTTAATGCTATATAAACCTTTCATAGCATACTTCTTCAATGCCTCTCTGTGCACTCGCTGATTTATTGCATGTTCATTTTTGCCACTGATAAATTCATGAAAAAGAACATTAGGCTGAATGCTAAAAAAGAAAATGTGTGTTCCAAAACGAATTAGCATAACCAATGTATTTTTATGATTTACCACCGGTGAATCCAGCACAGAGCTATGAGTAGAAGGATACAACGTTCAAACGATCATCTCTCTCACGTCTTGTTATATCCAGGTTAATTTGACTAGTTCTTCTAGTGCTAAGGCAGTGTAGGGAGATGTTACCATTGCACAGCAATTGCAAATTTGTTATGGACCTACTTTTTGGTGGAAGGTATCATCAGCTTCAAATCGTATTCTATATTAAATTCAGGGCTTATTTGTTGTGTTTGTTCTGTTATTTTGTTGTAAAAATGACAAATGTGTTATCACAAATTCCATTACACACTGTGATTTGGTTGTAAATGGTTACCGTAGTTAAATCTAGCCGTGACAATATCCGTGATAACACACAACCTTTTCAATTGCTTTTATAAAGGTTTTTAAACTGCTAAGTATAACCTGGAGATCAGTGAATAAGCTTAGTGAATTTAATCTTCTCAGATAAATATATTACAAAGATTTGCCCATATTCTGTTAAACCCACGTGGCGGTATATCATCAAATCTTGGAGACGATGAAAGGTTTTGGCCAGGTTGGGTTGGAGAGTGGAGAACACAGATAAAGAACAAGCCAAGCTTGCAAAGCCTTAAACTCAAAGCTTACTTTGAAAGCCTGTTTAATATTAATGGCCAGATTTCAGGGCCGGATTTTAGCGTGATAGGCCGTGACCACTGATAGGTCGATCAGTCTTATATAACCCATTCTGTGGCCATCACTAATAAATACAGTGTAGCAGTGATAAAGACTGTGGTAATGTAGTGTGAGATACTGGACTATGGACTAGAAGGTCCAAGAAGGTTCAAATCCCAGTATCACTACCCATGCTGCTGGCACTGATATAATGGGTGCTGTAGTGTGGTACCAACACCAAGGTCATGGGTTCGATCTCCTTATAGACCAAATCTAGTTTTGACTGAGGTGGCCTAGGGGTCCAAGGAGGCCAAAGGTTCAAATTACAATTGTGCCCAGCTCCCACTGTGGGGTCTGTGAGCAAGGCCTTTAACCCACAATTGTTTGGATTGTAAAACTGTTTTTAATTTGCCTTTGGGGACTAATAATGAATGACAATAACATGGTCTTCTTCCAAAAAAGATTTGTTCTTTGCTTGAATCAGCATTTCAGCGGTGTAGCAAACTTCTTTAATAGGAATGCATTTCATCAAAAGCCATGTGCTGTGGGTTTTGTATGTTCCCTCTAATCAGGTTACATCTTCAGTTCTTTCACATAAGAGCAGCTGAATCACGCTACAATCCATTGTTATCACTATTCACAAATGTGTTTAACTGCGAAGGGATTGGATGGAAACCCAGCTTCCTTTCCTACGGGGTTTGCAGTTGAATGATTAAAACCATGAGAGAATAAAACATTAGGATTAGGTCAGACAGTATGTTGTCTGGCAACAGGGATGGTCACATGGTCAGCAACAATACTACCAGACCAGGAAATGCGTTTCCAAGTTTGATTTATTTAGCTCTAGTGAGCCTGTGTAACTTTTAGCCTCAGTTGCCTGTTCTTAGCGAGGTAACCGATATGGACTTCTGCTGCTGTAGCCCTTCAAGGTTTGATGCGTTGTGCATTTAGAGATGCTATTCTGCGTATCTCAGTTATAATGTGTGGGTATTTGAGTTACTGTTGCCATTCTAACAGCTCAACGTGGCACCGTTACACAAAGGAATTGACCTCACTAGATATTTTCTTTTTCATACCGTTCTCTGTAAGCCCTTGAGACAGAAATGCCTAGAAATGCCTATTTAAGTCACTTAAATTATGTTTCTTCCTTATTCCGATCCTCGGTTTGAACTTCAGCAGGTTGTCTTGGTTTTCTGGCATGTGATTGGCTCTATAATATTGCCATGACATATTATATCCTACATATCATTATGGAGGATTTGTCATATTGTCATAAGGTATTTTCTAAAAGTCTTATTTTCCTAAAGTGCTTCATTGAAAGCATGCAGTTCCTAATGAAGTCCGTAGGGCACGTTTTTCTTCCCTCACAGTAATACAATTTAAGGCAATTGGTTCTCTTGCTACAGAGCCTGAACCATCTGGTTAAGTAATTAACCAACAAATCTTTTAATCTATTAAATCAGTCCATCTCAAAGGCACCATATCAACAACCCAGACTAAATGCACAGCCTAATACTACAGCAGCTACCACCTGTTCACTTCCTCGACCTCTTATTAAGATATATTCTGATCAACTGCTCTCTGGAGGAAAGAACAGATGAGGGACCGTCTCAAATCAAATCTCACGTACACATGAACTGCAAAGCAGGTACAAAGCTCTACCAGCATGCTTCCTCCTAAGTAAAAAGGTTTCCAGCCAGACCCAGCAGGCATGAAACTTCGGTCAGGATGAATGAGTCACGCCCTCAGCATGGCCCAGGCTAAATCTGATTAGCAGCTTGTTTGTGTACCCAGATTAGAAGCTCTGTAAAACATCTACTTGTGAAACATAACGGTTGGTACATTATTAATGCACTGCTGAACCTGCCCATCCCCCATCCCAGCAGTAAGAACCAACCAGAGCATGTGGGGCAGGAAACGGGTGACTGGACATAGAGGTTTTGGAAGTAAAAATGGCCTTTGTTTGTGGATGTCATTAACTGGGAAATGGTTACTTGAGAAAGCTTTTGAACTTTGCTAGACTATAGTAAATCACAAACCATACAAATAATTGGTTTGTTTTCTTAGACAGAATAAGTTTCTAACATAAAAGTTTCTTACACAATCAATTTGCAGTTATTAGTTGTAGATTTGGGGAAAAATAATAAGGGCATGATTTATCTCACAGATGGTTGGCTATATTCAACACAAATATTCCCTGTTTAATATCAAAACCAAAAAAATAATAATAGAACATCAAAATCTAATCACTGTCTTATTCACGCATGAATGACAGTACCAGTACAAAGAATTGTATTGAAACTGAAAGAAGAAATGCGGTCAAATCTTTCACTCTCATTTTTGGGTAGTGTATCTACTTTCATAAATGATACAAAAACAAGAATGTGTATTACACAGTACTGTACTATACATTTTCATAATGTCTTTAATTCACGTTATTGCATAAAATGTTTTTTTTAGAATCAGGTATGAACTGTGTGACTACAGAAACGCACAGTCAACTTCTATTTGGGCAATATCTGCTTATTTATTTGGTGTATTAAACATTACTTTTAGCAACAATAACTATTTATAGCAGACACTGGGAACTAGGGGACACCAGCGAAGGGGACAGGAGCCCCCTTATATGATGTAAAACAGGGGGAGGAGGTATTGTGGCTGTACTGGGAACTTGCCAGTGGACTGTAGACTTAAAAGGTCCAGGTACAAATCAAACCTCTGTCAAGCTTCCATTGTTGGGTGCTGTTTCCACAACTGCTTTTTACTGTAATACTGTATCATTTGTAGGAATCTAAACGACTAAATGGAAAAACATTTTAAAAAGTCATTATTGCTCATTCATTCAGTTCAACACAAACCAATATTAACTCTTAACTTTCAACCAGAAGATCCAGGGTTCGATTCCAGCTTCAGCCAGGTTTCCACCATTATGCAAGGCCCTTAAACCACAACTGGTTGCACTGTATATCTGTATTCATTTTAAGTTAACAAATCATCCTTTCCCAGAAGACACTTCATCTCTAAGGAAAGAAGCATGGGTCTTCTTCCAAGAAATCTGTGAGTCAAAGAAGGCGCCTGTTTCAATCGTGTCAGGAACTGACCTTTGAAAATTGGGCACCCCCTCCCCATATGCTAGAAGAATCCAATAATGGCACTGTGCCCTCTTGTTTCAAACACGCTGCTTCCTCAGCACTAATGGCACCAACGGCAGCAATGGTGCTTCCACAGACTTCTTAATCACACTTCTCATTCAACAGAACGAGTCCAAAAATTCAAGAAAAGGCACTGGAGAAGCAAGTACAGTCCCAGAGCTGAGGCTTATTCTCTTAAGATTAGAAACACATCTCCATAAGCAGTTTGAGCTGAAGCCATGTGTCAGAAGGGATGTGTCAGGTCTATTAGGAATCCATTACAGATACAGACAGTCACGCTGCAACCCAAACCCAGACTGTGCAATGTCTGCACACAATTCAGAAGCATGGGGAAGGATGATGGGTGGGGTGACAATGAGGAGCAGCCACTTTTCCAGAGAAGGAAATGTAAAGACTAAAGCTGAAAAACTGTTTCCTTTCTACATGGAAAAAATAAAACCACCTAAGCAAGATTTACATAGACATTTCTTTTTACTTTTTAAAATAAAAAAGGTCCAAAGGTCTCTTGCGGATTAAAGACTCACCTATTCAATAAGCTATTAATATTAATATATCTAGTATATAAAATATACTAAGCTATACATATTTAAATTTATTTTAGAGATTTATCTACATCAGATCCTGGTGGGTTCTGGATTGTGTTCCTGGGTTACTGCTTATTTGTTACAGACATGAAGTAATGTCTAATAAGAAGAAGAATACTGCAAAACACTGAAACAAATGAGATACATGGGTTTTGATTCCTCTTACCTGTCTGGCATTTTTATTAGTTAAATGCCTTTGGTCCCCTAGGCTCTGTTTATTCATGTAGCTCACTCTCTGCAAAAGCATTTATTTTTTTTAACATTTTGCAGTATCCTGCAGCACTCAAATGCTTCTCTTGTTAAATAGTCACTATCTGAATATTTGACAGGGTAGTCTATAGACGCCTATAGTTTTTCAGCTTTTTTTTCAGCTGTTAATATTGCATACAAATCTGCTGTTTTTTCCTGGTTGTACTCTAATAAAGAAACTGATGAATAATTAAATACGGTCATTATACCATTTTTAAAATGTCGTCTAGTTTACTGGTGCCCTAAGCAATACACAATACTGTGAATCACTAACAGAGCACAAATTGTCACAATGGTTTAAAGCCACCAGAATGAGACTCCATGTATTGTTTTGTTTCTTTCTGGACACAGGGAAATCCTGTAGGTTCCGTTCACATTACCAGGCTGATGCGACTCAAATCAGATTTTTTTTTTGCCTTAATGTGGTTTAGATCTGATTTTTTTTTTCTGGGCTTATATTATCTTATCAAATCAGATTTGAGCTTTTAATGTGAACGTAGCCACAGTCTCAGTACAAAAAGATAAAATTGTGAAAACAAAAATTAAATGTGTGATTTAAAATCATCTATTTGAGGTCTTCACAATCTTCCAAAATGTCTCATATTGTCTTGTTTTTTATTAATTAATCAGTACATTCCATGTATGATGGCTGTGTGTGTTAAAATCCCAGTAGATCAGCAAGTTCTAAAATACTCATCTAACAAGTTCCACCACGCCACCTTCAAAGTCATTTGAATCTCCTTACTTTCACATTCGGTTCCTCGGTTTAAATCATATCTGCATACGGCAATGCACTGAGCTGCTGCCCTGTGATTGGCTAATTACATATTTGTGTTAAGAGTGCTTGAACAGTATCTAATAAAGTGGCCAATGATTGTATATTAAGGTTATTCGTCCTTCATTACATTCAATTAATAGATAAAAAGGTAGGAACAAAGTTTCATATTAGATTTATTACAATTGCAGGTACACTTTCAGCAGGACTTCAGCGAGCCTGCATCCCTTGTGAACTTTACATGAACAGGTTTCACAGAGAATTCCTGAAGCTGACCACAAAAATGCACCCTGTCAGCCTGAAGCGCTGAAAAGCAGGATAATGAGACAGACAGCAGTGAGGAAGGGAGGGAGCTTATTGAGAGCAGACGTTCCACAGTGCAGGCCTCTATAGAGTGTATCAGCGCTCGACTCGACAGTGACAGCACCTGATCTGGGGACAGTTTCACCACCCAGGCCAACAATGAGATCCTTTCATTTTATATCACACTTGCTTTCCCACTGCCTCCTCCCTGCTGGTATGGAGTGTGTAAAAAAATGTAAAAAATTAAAACTAAAGAAAGGCAGAACTGACTGACAAAGAAGGATAAAAACTTACAATGCCAAACAGAACAAAGGTGACAGAGAAGAAGAAAAGAGATGCCAAATTGACAGTCAAACAGACACAGAAGAGCAAAATGTTTTAACCAAACTGAAGCAAAAAAAGAAAGAACGGCAATATGGCAGCTAAAAAGAAGAGACAAAGAGCAGCATATGAAAAAAGCGAAATGAGAGAGGAACAAAGGGAAAAAGCAAAAACAATTGAAAGGAAAAAAAAAGATTTACAACAAGACAAAAAGAAAGACTGGTAGGAAAAAAATAAGGCAAGACGAAGTGTTTAAATAAAAATAGACAAATAGTTTTAACTACACAGAATTGGAATGGAAATACAAAGATAAATAAAGATAAAGATATTAAAGACATTTTTTTTAAATTGACAAACAAAACAGGCAAAGAACAGAAGCAAAACACTTTTTTGATAAACAGACTAAAAGAATATACTAAGACAAAATGTTAAGTATTAAGTTTTAAATAATGGAATCAAGCCAAAAAGAAAGAGTCAAGCAGTGAAATATTGGGGAAAAAATTAAATGTAATTGAAAAAAAATAATAATAATTAATGGAAGAAAATAAAAGTAAACCCGCAAAAGTAGACAAACACAAAAACAGACAAAGAAAATAAAAGAAAAAAAAACTAACTGACAGGAATTAGATTTTAAATAAACAGAAACAAAGAAGGCAAAGCAGGAAATATAAAGACCTATTAAAAGATATTTAAATGTTAAACAAAATAAATTGAAAACCACAGTAAAGACTAGAATAGCAAGATAAAGATAAAGCCTGTTAAACAGAAAAAGAAAAAAAAAGATAAAAAGAATTGCATTAATTTGAAACTAAACAGAATTTTTTAAAAACAGGAAGAAAGACCTAAAATTAATTTAGAAAAAAAAAACAATAAATAATGAAAGAAAGCAAGAAAAATATATTAAGAAATAAGAAAGAAGAAGAAGACTTAAAATGTTACAAAATTAAGCGTAATGAAAGGCAGGAAGAAGAAACTTGTTTTTTTTTTCCAATGAGGGTAAATGGAACAACTTCATTTGTACCACACTATTGCCTCCATTCTCACACAAACCTTAAAGAACCGAGAGTCAGACAAGGAGTTTGGGTAAAGAGGAGCTACGGGGTAGTTATTTTGCAGAGGAATTTGGGTCACTCTGAAGCTCTCCTCCATGCCCCCACTCCAGCTCCGTCTCCTAGGAACAACTCTGAGCTATGTGAGGGTTAGCATGGTCACTGAGTGCGGGAAGAGGGGCTGCACCCCAGCTACATAGCCACAGTGTGGGGGGACAATAAGTGCAGGAAGCTGGGAGGAAGGTTCAGAGAATGGCCACATCCTGAGCTGCCCACTCCCTCACCAACAGTCACACTTCTGATGAGTGAGTGCTAGCCAAAATAACGAATCTCTCCCACACATGCATTTGTTCTCATTTCCCTCCATTTCCTCCCTTCATCTCGTTCCATCTGAGAAGCTCCTCGGCGTGGAGGGGAAGCGGCGCACGGAGACGGATACGTGACACGCAGACGTGGGAGATAAGAGCTAAAGCCCTGCCTTTTTTATCCAGAGCTTGGGGGAACAGCTATAATCATAAGAGATTCAAACAACTTCAAACTTCAAACCACAGCCTAGATGCTTGGAGGTAGCTTATTTTTTGTCAAATCCCAAAACCAACAGATTTTGAACCCTTGATTGATGAGCAGCTTAATCTCGCTACATGAATGCCTGCATTAGGTTCTAAGATAAGCAAAACCCCCAAGCTCTTCTACTCTTGTGACTAACGAAGATCTGGAAATTGAATCAGAGAAATTCCAAAATGATCCTCAGTATTAAAAGTGGGTAGCATTCTGAACAGGGACACTTAAGGTGAAGAGATAATGAATCCAAACAAAGTAGAAAGTTAAAACCCTGTCCAAGAAGAGCAATATACCCATGCTAAAATAGTTTCCCCAAAACAAGACTCTCACTATCTGAACATTCACTATCCAAATTTTCAAAAAGTGAAACGCCGACTGCATTTACACACATGTAATAATCAGATGACTGCAGAAAATCAGATTTTGTTAGTAATACTCCAAGTTAACATGCACTCTGGTAACCTGATAACAGCAAAGCTTGGCAATTGGCAACAAGACTTGGGCAATTATGGGATTTCTAGTTCGCAACCAAGCAATAATCTCCAAAAAGAATGTTACATGAGCTTTAAAGCTCAACAATTAAATAATGCAATTCTTCATTTTCTCATCCTCAGGATTTTGCATTTAACTGCGTAGTGGCTAGGTGGATAGCACCATTGCCTCACAGCAACAAGGTCCCAGGGTTATTCCCAAGGTGGAGCAGCCTGGGTCCTTTCCGTGTGGATGTGAGCTCAGGCCACCTGGGGACTGGGAACGGGGGAAGCATCGTGCTCTGGCATAATACAAGACTACCAGGTCTAGAGTTAGGACGTCCTCAGTCCACAGCTCCTACAATAGCCTTGTAGGATATCCCAGCAGTTATTCGTTTGGGGGCAGCTTGGGGGTGTCTGTCAGGTATGAGTACAGTGCCAATGTCATTGACAAAAAGACCCTCTTTGGACTTGGCATTGCCAATCAAGTTAGCCAGTGAGCTGTACCTTGTTCCGCTGCCAGTTACAGTTCACCCTAAAACGGCATCTTACTTCACAAAAGCCATTTTCATAGAGAGATCAACGCTGCATGTGACGTTCGAAAATTTTCAATGCTGTAACGCTCTCCAAGTTGTGCTCCCACCACACGGTGGCCGGTCTCGCACCTGGAGCCAGTATAACTGCAAAAAGTGTTGGTTTTTAATTATGTAGCTGTGAATTCACAGATCATTACATATTAACAAATGTGAATAACCCCAAACAAACTCAATCTCGTTTGGGCTGCTTATCTGCAGTATGAACATCCACCACTGAATAAACACACTCCATGCAAGAGCACGCTTCCCAAATCTTCCTATCTGAACCACGCTGATTCACAGTTGCACTCTGGCAGGAAGAGGATGTGGCTAAGTAAGATGATTCCTCCCAACAAGGAGGCATCAGGCGTGTAAAAGAGTGCTGAGTTGATGTTTCTGCTGGCAGCTAGTGTCAGAATAACCAGAACACATCTCTATAATCTGTGCTTCAATCAAAGACAGGGACAAACAAGGGACAAAGCAGGTCTGTCTGTATCGCATCATCCCAGAGGCAGCGCAGACATCAGTCATGCAGCAACAGCAGCTAAGCCCAGATTCTCAAAAGGCTCTGTGCCAGACCAGCAAGTATTTCCTCAAGCAACTATCCAGCAACACAACATCCTACCAGATTGAATGCAAATATATTGCTCACAAAATTTAGTGGACATTTAAAAATAAAATATCCCCTAACTTTTGTGAGCAGTATACAATACGAGGTCAGACTTGGACACCATGTGCTGAGAAAAAGGAACGAACAGGACACCCTGCTGTGCAACGGTCGTCCATGTAATCAGGAATTTGGGTATCCTAATAAGAAGTTGCACTCTTCATCAATAACCATTTCATAAACCTACTCCAGATGGATGAACGACCTGGACATTCCAGGTGTCTTCCATCAGCGTGCTGGAATGCAGACAATAAAACTTACAGGTGTGTCAAGGACAGAGGAAATTGAGGTTTCCTTTACATAGTCCAAAGGTTAAGATCCGTTTTCTCTTTCATTAAAATCACAGTAGGGATGTTGTGATAGCCAACCTTATCCACTTCTGAAGGAATGCTTCCCTCAGGGAGCGCAAACAAAACCCTGACTAGGCACCCCCTTCCCATTTCAGAAGACAGCTGTGAGAAACAAGTCTTTATCTTTTGTGGATGTGTTGCATTTAACTTTGATTGAGTTTCTGCTTTATCTGGTGTGCTGGACCTTCTGGTCCAGAGTCCAGTGCCTTAAGTGCTAGATTACCACAGTCCCTTAACCGCTAGGCGACCACAGTACCACAGTTCTGCACACGTCTTTAAGACTGTACTACAACAACTAATGGATCTGCCAATTGAATAGAAGGGTTAAGTAGGGTGATGGCCTTAAAATTAAGGATAACAATATTGTTTGCGCTAGGGCTGGGCAATTAATTGAAAAATTGTGAGACCGACATTCAGAACCGTTAACTGCCGTAATCTTCCCCATGTCCACTATTTTTTTTATCTTTTTATTTCTTATTACATTCCCCACTGCATGTTTGCAAAGGCTCCATTTTGCAAAAACTTCAAAGAAAATTCAAGAAAATGGAAAAAAAGACCAATGCCACATTCGAATAACTAACAAAGCAATTTTAAATGGTTGAAATATTCAATAACTAGCCATGAACCGTTCATCTGTGTACTGTTACACCTAAGCATATTTACAAAACAACCTTCAGTGAAGGCAGAGTGCAACAAAAAAAACCAATCATTTATTAAATGTAATCGAGGTAAAGGGTTTGATTAATCGTGATACTGATTTGAGCTCGTATCAAAACATACCTGCCTACTAAATACACTGTATAACTAGATCATTGATCTTATTTTGACATGTTTAATAACTAGTGCATTACCTCATCCCTAGTTTCTAATAGCTAATCCCAATGAAGCAAAAAAGCTATCATAACCTAGACCAGCTCAGATTCAATCAGCCTCCAGACACTTAATGTTTAATTACCCAAAGAGAAACTTTCTCCAAATCTGCAAAAACCAGGTCAGCATTAACAACATGCACTGCTCACAAAGATTAGGGGATTTTAGGGTATTAGGGGATTCATTTTGAAATATCCCATCATTTTTGCGAGCAATATAATATATCGGGTCATTTATCAAGCTGAAATGTACACCGTGTAAACAGCAGTGTAACAGTACCTGTAATATGACAGAACAGTAAGGTGTGTCTGCTTACAAGGGGAGCGAGGGGGAGATTTTGTGTCGGGTCTAACTGAAAGCTGATCGTTATTCCTTTTCATCGGTGAGCCATGAGGGTGTCGTGAGGGTGTGAGCCTGCCATTCGAATCCTCAATCCATCACAATCTAAATGTGGCTGAACTTTCATCAGCACTCATCGACGTAAGCATCTGAAGCTCTAATGAGGCTTTTGCAAGAGTCCAGAGTAAGCAACTAAAAACTGATGGACAGAACACGAATCCATGGGCGCATTGGCAAAGCGTGACTCGTTATTTTTTGGTTATACTGCTGAGCACTACATATTTGTTTATTTATTAATTTATTCATGTTCTCATGCACTTGAGCCAAGATATGGTTGCGGGTGATAATCCATCACAGAAACTACATACATGTGTAGACTTTAAAAGCACATTACAGAGTGGGTTGGCTTTTTAACTGTGGTCATGTCACAGGATGCCCACACAGTTAGGCCGAAAGGAATGCCAGAACTTTTCCGTAACGACAAACACACTGACCACAATGACCACATTCCCAGTACCACAGGAAGCCTGATGTTGGTACTGGATTCGGATCAACTGTCAATCAACACAAGAACGTTTTCTAAAACCTCAGCCTTATTAGCAAATTAGTACCTACATTCTACCTGATCAGCAGCACAAAGCTAAAGGCACAGTTCCTGCTCAAAAGCTGGGCAGGATTTCTCAGAAACTCTCATACAAAGAGCAGAGAGGAGGCGGAAGAGTGAAGAGATCTCCTCTCAGCCTGTGGCTCTTTACAATTTCGTGTCGCTGTTTAACGTCATCAAAGATGTTGGTGGGTGCGGTCTCATCATATCTGACTCGGCTAACCCGAATATTTTCCAGGAATGTCCTTGAGGTTGGGCAAGATGACAGAAAGGAGAGAAACATGTCTGTTTACCTTAGCATCTCTGAGTGTAGGATTTTGCCTTACCTCTTTCACATCACTCAAGCTGCAGTATTGCAAAGGACAGTGTTATAATAACTAACACCGATCTTAAGGAGCCATGAAGAACAGGAGAATCAGAAACTCCAACAATATGCCCCTTTAGAGCCTCAAACGGCTGAGGCAGAAACTCAGAGCTTGGCAGCGAGCCCAGAGGGCAAAAAAGCCACAAGCAGAACCGCAAGCCAGCCCAACATCAGGTGGTAAAAGTATTGGGGGGAATTATTTAACTAGTCTGCGCCGTTTACCCTCCATCCGATCAATATCCGTTTGCTGTAATGACTCGTGTCTTAAGACTTATAATAAGAAACAAAAATCCATCTTTTAACTCGAACTTTTGGGGTCAGACTCAAAACGGCAAAGACGCTGCACAGCGCCACCCAGCGTATAACATTACAGTATTGTACTGCGCTCTAATTACCACATTTTATTTAATAAATCATTACAGATATCGATGTTAATTCTTATTTATATACTGCCAGTAACTGCCAAAAACAGATGGCCACCTCAACAGCCAATCTAAGCTGGGGATCCACGAGTAGGGGTGGGAGTTTAAGACCAGAAGCCTGTCTCAACCTTACCGGTTGAACTCATTGGCTCCTGTTTGGACTTCTCAGAGCGTTCTAACTCCGTTAATGTGTTTACAGACTAGTCTGATGTGGTGTTTTTAATGGTCAATGCCGATATTTTGAAAGCAGAGTGAATGGTGAAATTAAGTAAAAACACAAAATCACTGAGTTTGAATGAACATTATTTACATTTAAAATGTACTTTAGTCTTTCATAAATAAAAAAAACTATTTATAAAGAGTCTCAACGCTCATCTCTCTCCATTTCACCAAGTCTCTGCTTCATCTTCCATGTTGTTCATAATACTGTCTATCTACTTAACCAAGTTCACATTCAAATTTCAATTCTTCAAGAGTTAAATGTGACTCCTGCTTTGAATAATACACATACCCGTTAGTCTGATGACTTGTTACCCGATCTACAGGGAGCAGCTGCTCAACTACTGAATAATGCAGTCACTTGCAAGTTCAAGACCTTTCTGAAAAACTCTCTCCCAAGTACTTTATTCACACGAATTATTACTGACTACGCAATCAGTACAAAAAACTAAAACAATTTAGAAGATCCCTTCTATTATTTCACATCTATCCATGAATCCGCCTGCATGTTCTGCCAGAGAAAAGTTTGGCAAAAGTTTGGGAGTACCTGGTGTCAGGCAACAAGAAACCTGCCAACGAGCAATTATCTCTTTCCTTCTGAACCACCTCACGCTTTGCAGAACCCATGACAAAGCCTGGTATTAAGTCTATCTGGTAACCACACAATTAACTCTAAACTTAGCAGCCTATATCAAGGGTTGTGGAGACTAGATTTAGCCTGGAGAGGAAGAAAGACAGTGTCTATAATGGCAATTAAAAAATAGCAAAGAAAAAAAACGTTTCCATTCAGTGCTGTTGCTTAGGGATGAAACTGCTTGGTTGTTTGAAGACGGTACGGGTGTAGGATTCATTACTTTCATTCATTCACTGTCTTTGTCTGTTCTGCAGCCCAGGGTTTATCAATTCATTTGAACATTAAATGTAATCAAAATGATAACGCAATAAAGATTAGGCACTATATTACATAATAAATCACTATTATTGTTTTGCTGTGTTACATCTGTTGGGATGTAAAGTACTATAGATCTCAAAATGGAGAAAAAGACAAACGTAGTCCAGATCTTCTCCAATCGTGTATCTGGAATCGTGAATCGAGTTCCGATGAGAAAAAGCAAGGCTGTAAGGGTAGATTCTACCTCTGCCAAGACAGTTTGGTTCGGAGCAACGCCCCTAATGTTCAACTTCTCAACTCCGTTGCTTTGCCTCAAAAAATGCTAAGCCACAATCGTCTGCACCTGGTTCCATAGCAATATCATTAAACACCAAACGAGTAATTAAGAAAAACATCAGAAAAATCTAGCATAAGGTGATCAAAAAACATAGCCTTGCCCAAATCATCTGAACTGTGCTATTTTGGATCAGAGTACAGGAGTGAACAGAGGAAACCTCACCCAGAGGCCAATTGAGCTCCAGCTCTGGATGTGTAGCAATCCTAGCGGATCGAAATAGGACTGAGTTCCGCTGTGCTGATTGACAGCTTCCCACTGGCAGGCTTTGATAAGAGCATAACAAACACCAGTCGTGCACAGATAATTAATAGTATGAGAAGAAATTGTAAGCAGTTCCTCTGGAACCACAGGAAAAAGTGAAGACGAAGGAAAGTCAAAGGATTTTTTAAAAACTATTTTAAAGGTTACCCAGTAACAAGTAGTGTCAGAAATAGTAATACTTTGACAGGACAAGATTAAAACTATGACAATAATAAACGATGGATTCGTCTCAATAAACCAGTACTCATTTAATTCAAATCTTTGTTATTTATTGAACAGAAAATAAATTGAGAAAATCTAATTGCGGGTTCAGTATCGTGACTCGCATCGTAAGCAGCGTCTACCACTACACCTTTTAGCGACTACACTATCGTCACCAATGGCAAACTGTCTCGATCTACAAGGGTACAAGCTCACTAATACAACAATACAAACAAAAACATTAAAAATGCATCAACGGATTCTGAAAAACGTGCTCGCATGGCTCTTATTGAGGCCGTAGAATGCATTCAGGAGCTGTTTTAGAACGCTCTGTGTAATTAAACTTCACCAAAACACTTATCAGGATTAAGCACCACTGAGATTATTCAGTGTATAATTTGTCTCTTGGTAAATATGTGGATTAAAAGACTGTCAGCTCTTTTTGCTCGAATTCCACACGGACTCATAAGTGAAGGACAAGGCCTGCTATAGAAGTATTCAGGAAGAGAGTCATCATCCCACTTCAGGGAAATGATCTCTGCATGTCCTCACGAGGGAAGTGGTGTGTAGGAGGAATAATCCTGTCTTCGTACCAGGCGGTGATAGAGTGGAGGAATGCAGTGAGCAGGACCTGCTGAAACCCAAGCTTGTAATTGCTTTGCCAGGGAAGGCCGCATGCTGAGGCAGGGAGGACAGCTGGTGCAGTCCAGTGTCTTTATATGAGCGAACAGGGATGAGGAGCAGAGTAATGGTCGGGAGGAACTGCCAAAAACAAGCGCTGGAATCTGTTGGAGATGTCTGGCGTTTTGATGATGTGGAAATCATGACCACGTACACCCTTGCCTCATCTCTCAGTCAAGCCCTTTTCGCTCTGGAGACAGGGTGTGACTGTGCGGTCAGAGGTGGAAACACTCCGTTTTCTCTGTATTATGACAGTGTACATGGAGATCGTCCACCACTTACACAAACTTGTATGACATGACCACACCTCTACAGGCAGAGAAGGCACTGTAGAAGCACTTCCCAGCTCCCTTGAAGGCATCATAACACTTTGTCCACTGGTGGCAGTGTTGAGCATTTACCTTTACATTATTTAGAAGATGCGCTTACTCAGAGAGGCTTACAAAAGTGTTCTTTATTCTTCTAAGTAGACAGTACCTCATGCTATCACAACCAAAGAAGAGACCAAGAACACCATCAACTAAAACCCAAACCCAGTCATAATTTGATGCCGGTAAACCCACAAACAATCGATGAAAAGGTTTTTAAAAATAAATGCACAAGTGCAGTTCCAGTCTTCGCTTAACTGATCAGTGAGAACGTTTACATACCTGCACTTAATCCGATAACTGCTGAAATCTAATTTTGTCAGTAATCCCATCGAGTATACAAGCACTTGAGTAGTCAGAGAATGGAAAACCTCCAGGGTTACACGACTTATAATTAATAATCCAGTTTCTACTTTGCAATCAGCCAACGATGTGAAGTAAAATGCAAACTATGATATTAAGTAATAATTAATTTCCTTGAGTGTATACATCTACATTATTTAGCAGCTGCCCTTATCCAGAGTGACTTACAAAAGTACTTTAAGATATCAGTAATGTAATCTATTCCTAATAATCAGAAATCTAAACAAGAGTACACTACTGAAACTGCTATGGTTGTGTTTTTTATACTTTTTACTGCATCTCACAGTTTCACAGTGTTTGTTAGTCTTTATGCTGCCTTTAATTATGTGAGTGTTTAATTCCGAGGTTGCTAGAACCACAAAATGTGCTAAAGAGACCAAATACAGCCAAGTCTTTGGAATTCCCATGAAAGATACAGAAGCGGTCTGAAAACACTGGTTATAATCAGGTTACTGGTAAAAATGTTATGAGTATTTACTAAAGTAAAACCCAACTCTCTTTATTACATCTGATTAATACATTGGAGAATCGTGTATACATGACCACTCGAATGATTAGATAACTGCGGAAATACGGGATGAATCTGCTCAGCACATAAATAATTGCATCCAGTACAGAACAGTTACCTTTGAGCAGAAAAAGAATTACTGTCTATGAGAGCACGGGTCAATCTGGGCAGGGTCAAAAAGGTCTGGAAGGGCAAATTGACAGTATCATCATGACCAGCATGACTAAACAAGAGCCAGGTCTAGAGAGTTCAGAGCATGACCTAAACCTAACCTCACTAATTCAGGGTACAATGGCAGACGAGATCAAGTGGAGGAAAGAATTCGAGTGCAAGCCCGAAACTGTTAGTCTCCTTAGCTGTTGGGTAATTATATGCAAATGTTATTCACTTATTTAAAAGATCAGAGCAGTGAGAGTATCACCTTTTTGAATTGTTCATTCTGGGCTCATTTATAGCAGGATGTTTTCCAATATCCACATAAAACTCAATTATATAAAGAGAACAATATTCCTTCTTTTTCATGGTTTAACCCCACTCTTCCTAATCAGAGTGTGTAAAAGGAAATTACATATAACCAGTAACCAGTTCTTTGCCTTTCAGAGCTGGTTAAGAATGGATAATGAGTTTCAATACTGTTTTTAAGATTTATTAATGGCTTTTCAAATTCATATTTAGAGTTTGCTGAAAAGGTTGTGTCCCAAAATCATTTTATGATGCCACATTCAGAATAGAGAAACTACTAACTTACAGGGAAATGACAGACATATCTTGCTTTTATACACTCATTGGCCATTTAATTATGCACAATTACCACTAATTACAACAAAAGGTATGCAGATAAGCATGTAAAACCTTAAAGCAGATGGGCTACAGCTAAGAAATACCATACTGGTTAGCACTCCTGCCAGCTAAGAACAGGCACCTGTGGCTACAATTCACACAGACTTACCAAAATTTGGCAAAGATTGAAAAAAAGTTGCCTGGTCTGATTCTGAGTCTGGATTCTGCTGTGACATTTGGATGGAGGGGTCAGAATTTGGGGTAAACCACATGAAAGCATGGATCCATCATGCCGTTTATCAACAGTTAATGCTGCTGGTGGTGTAATGATGTAGAGGATATTTTTGGAACACCTTAATATCAACTGCTGTTCCAACACTACCTGAGTAGTGTGCTGAGCACGTCCACTCTGTTCTGATCACAGGGTACCATCTTCTGAGAGCTACTTACAGCAGGATAACTCACCATGTCACAAAGTTCAGATGATCTCAAACTTTTTCTTGAACATGACAGTGAGTTAAATGTACTCAAGCAGCCCCCAAAGTCACTTAATAATATAATTGGAAATATTGTCCGCTTTATTCTGAATGGCTATGAAGGCAAAAAAGAAATGTCAGGGATATAACTGTAATTGACGTTTCTGAAACAGGAAAGCTATACCAAAGCTGTAAAAACCATTAAAGGAGAAGCCATAAATGCCAGACTAACCCAAACAGATCACGAGTATCTGGCGCTCATTAACTTCACCCAAGATATACATATACAAGATATATATATGCCAAATATCGCCTAATTATATTGTGCATTTAGCAGACCCTATCCAGAGTAAGGTACAACTTGTACAGTCTTATAATCCAAGCAATTGTGAGTCAAGGATCTTGCTCAAGGTCCACAAAATGGCAGCGGTTGGATTTGAAAGCCCTGGACCTTAAGTGGAGTTTATGTACTAGGCTACCACAGTCGAAGTGTTATCAAACTTCATACCGCAGCAAGACCTGCAGCTCAAAAAATAGACGATGCAGGTTTTACAAGAAAGCATGCTTTAACACTCCTCCTTATAGTTCTTCTAAAAACAAATGTCTTTTTGCTCTGGTGGTTCATTGTTTTTGTCCATATCACCTAGCTTGCTGACAGCAGCCTTAGAAAGGCTGAAGACCGAGTTTACAAGTAAAATAAACTTTACAGCATTTTTAATTAGGTTCCAACTTTAAAGAGCCTATTATTTTAGGATTTCCAGTTTCCTTTAATTCCAGATTGCATCCCACAATGTATCGCGCTCTCACACAGCCCTCCTGACCCAGCCCTGCATTTCCCAATGAATGGGATATAATGGGTATTGATTCTTCTTACCCATCTTCTTACCTTCTTACTTTCCACTGCTATTAAAACCACAGTTGTCTAAAGCCATGTGCTTAGCTCCAGTTGTTTAAATGTATTCGTATCCACTCTTCGGTCCAGTATAACGAGTCCAAAATGACAAAGAGCTGTTTTTGAGCAAAACTTCAGCTCTCTGTTCAATACCACTCAATGCAAAGTTCAAATTCCACAAAGCAGTGCCATGTGGTCCTTGCACAAGATAAGTAAAACAAAAACTGCTTGTATTGTAATACTTCATCAGTACAGAGTCTATCTGAATAAGTGCTAAACGGTTAAATGCAAACGCAAGCATTCTCTAATCCACTCTGGCCAGGATGTCTGCTAAATGCAGCAAAAAAATAAATGTAAGGACATTTCCAAAGCTGGTGTGACCAAAATTCCTTCATCTTAAACACTAAGACCCGTCACAAAACTGCTTACTGCACCAATATAAGGCTCTAATCCGGTGCCAAGTGCAATGCTTATGTGGCAAAGAGACACAAATTCCAAGTTTGTGTTCTAACTAGGTCACTGGTCAAAACAGCCAGACTGTTGCCTGGCTGTGCCTGGCAGGATCAGGATCTGCAGAGTAAACCACAATGGATACAAAAGAACAAATCTAACAAAATACACTGTTGCTCAAAGAAGAGAAGGGAAAAAAACAGTAAAGATGCCAGACATGGCTGTGTGGTTCATTAGCCAGGAGGAATTCGACTTCACTCGTCATCTCCTCACGGCACTTTGTGGTCTTAGTTCTAATTGCCCTACATAGCACTGTTCAGTGAGTCACTCAAAGCACAACACGCCGTGACCCTCAGTGCATCAGAGGGACATGCAATAGATGGAGACGAAGGTGATTTTAGCTTGTTTCGAGTTTTGCCAGAGATTTGCAGACGTTCATCACTACACAACCAAGCATTAAAGCATGTGCGGGGCTCCACCTCCTTTAGCCTTCAGAACTTTTATATTTGTGGCATAGATTCAACAAGGAAACATCAAAGGGGAGTTTCAGAAATACTCAACATCCATGCCATGCAAGTTAAAATTAAATTAAATCAAATTTCTTCTCCATTCCGATGCTCGTCTTGATCATGTTTACATACATTAATGCAGCGTTCAGGTCTTTTAAGTCTTTTAATTTTGCATAAAATTAAAACTTGCTGAGTTTTTTTTAGTTTTTCTCTGCCTGTAGAGGTAGAACAAATTCAAACTGAAGTTCATACACACATTTTAACACACAACATATGAAAAGGATCTTACAAAACTGTTATTGCATAAGCTCCTCAACTCCACTCTGAACAAACACCCATTAGCACCTGCACGCTGAATACAAACTGAATCACCTAACGCTGCCGTGCTAGTTATGGCACCAACTGCATTATTTATCTCTGGCTCCAGCAGTGCACCCTGGGTGGAGCCAAAATATCCATGCTGACTGTATCAACAGGATTGCGATAAAGTCACGGAAAGGTGGCCTGAAGGAAATCGGCTCCCACCGACTGCCAACGCACTTCACCCAAAGCCACAGCAAGGCCACTTCATGTTCATTAGTCCCAACAGTGCCGGGTGCACTCACACTGGCAAAGTGATTAGTGGTGAAAATCCATGGCCCCGTTTGAACCCTAATTCCTAACTGGAGGAAACATGTTTACACCAGAGCCTGGGAGAGTTAGCCAGGGTTGAAGTTTAACTTTTAGCATGTGAAAACTTGTCGCTCTACCATCGTAAACCTAAACCATGAGCTCGAGCGTGTGCGAGCCAGATTTCTAGTAGCCTACGTCAAACACATTTACGACAGTCAACATAATCCCATCAACAAACAATGAATTACATGAAGATCTACCAAAGATTCAGTGAAACTACTTTCCATTTAAACATTAGTTACACATCAGTTTAGACATTTTTGTTTGGCTGCTGCTGCAAACTAAATGCATCTGCACTTCCTGGTACAGGACCGTAAAAAGGTATCTGCCAGTGAAGTGAGCGTGTTTGTTCGGGGGTTTCTTAAGACCATACCAGCCTTGGGGCTATAAATATTCAAGGCAGGAATGGTGGTGGCTAGACAAGACTGAGGCCTGTTGTTCATTGAAATTTAATGAGGTGTCTGATTTTGGACTGAGAAAAATGATATAATGACCATTTATAATTATTGCTCAGTCTCCTTATTAGAAAACAAAACAGAAATTACAGAATATTTGTAAGCAGTATTTAAACATTACACTTCAAAATAGCATAATTTTGCAGCTTCAGCTGGATGCCAAGTTGACCCTTTTGCAGTCTGAAGAAGTTGGAAGGGTAGACCAATTTTGGAATACTTGAAACCCTAGTTGACCCCTCTGACAACCTATGTTTTGGACTTTGAGTGATAACTTTTGACTATGATATTATTTTGTGCCCCATTGTGTATGTGTGATTTATTTTCGTTTTATTTTTAACAACCCTTTAACTCTTATATAGCCATTGTATTTATCTTTGCCCATTATTATTGGGTTTTAAATATTTGCCTTTGAATTACAGGCATTGTGTTTTTTATTATTGTGATATGTTATAGTATTTGCCCCTTTCTTTTTTCTTTCTTTTTTTCTTTCTTTCTTTCTGGTTGTTGTTTTTGTCCTAGTGGTTTTATGTATGTTAAAGCCCAAAATCATAATCTTTGAGAGTCTGAAAACATGGGACATTCCACAAAATCATTTTGTCAGTAAACACTCAGTAACACCAAGAAACCAGAAAAGAACATCGCAGAAACCTGGCACCTCCGCAGCATATTCACAATTTGCCTTCCAAGTCTGACAGCAAATACTGACCGCAATATCTCAGTATCTGATTTAAAAAAGCCAATGACCAGGGGTGCCCATGTGCTGCACCTCTGTGATTCATGAGGATGAGATCAGCCAGAGTTCAGCAGTTTATCATGGGACACATCAGGTTCGATTATGCTCCACTTCACTGAGCACTACATAGATGAGCTGTTCTTACACCCTTCATTCGTGGCTTCACTTTATCACCCTTTCAGACGAGAACTGTGTAACGTCTGAGCCTGAAAGCATGATGCCATGGTGCCAGCAGGCATAGAGGATGGAACGTGATACAAGCGGCGAGCAACTCCCACTGGTTGTCACTGCAACATGAGAGCAGCAATTAGTGTTCCGGAGACCGCTAATCAGACGAGACAACACCACAAGCTCTGGTCTTTATACGTCTGATCACAGCGATGATATCAGCTGGGTTCTCATCACTATCTCAGCACATCCCACCGTGATGCCGTGCAAAAGTAACAAAACTCCTCCAGAATCCTTATTCAAGAATCGAGATGGGATTTATTAGTAGTTATCATTAAAAGTGGATATGGCTCTGTTGATGATCAGGTCTGTTTCCTATAGTGATCGACCAATTTAAATCATGCTGATTAACGCCATTTATAATAAGCATCGATGTGGAGAAAATGCTGAAACCCTTTGAGGACCTAGGGACATGTACATCCCATACTTTTAAACGGAAACCAAATGCGACTAAAACAACCTCCAATCCTAAAAGGTTTAACACAGCAGGCACTGCGGCCTAAATCAGATTTCCTCACCAAATCAGATATTCTTTTTAAGCTTTTCTCGCTAACGTTTTAATATTAATATTGGACTTTCGTCTGAAGAGTTCACGTTCTGAACCTGACATGCATGAGCAATGCAATGATTTACATATCATATATTTAGAGATTACCAAAATGAAGTCAACAGAAACACTTCATTTAACTGGCATTTTAATAAAAGCACGGCCACCACATTGATTTACGGCTTTTTTTTCCAACTTTTAACGCTTTCTATTGTCTTTTGACATTGCACGTCCTCATTTTAGAACTCAAAGCGGCTGTGACATGCGCCTTCTAATTCTGTTTGCAGAGGGGGTGTGACCTCACGCAGATTGTTTTGTTCACCTTTTTCTTTTGATGGAATCTTCGACCTTTTAAAAGAAAGACAGCAGCAAAATGGTGGCTTGTGTCTGGCTCTGCACTCTCAGTTGACTTTAGCTTAGCTCATTCCACATAGTCAGTCAGGTGATGCCGTTTTTAACGTCCTTTATCCGCTGCTTACTCTCGTCATGCATACTGCAAATAGCACTCACTAACTGAAGAACAGAATCGGTTATATGAGACTGATCAGTTGCGTCCTATTCCATTGAAAGCCAGGTGATTACGGTCCCAGGTGGAGTGGGCAGGTCCTCCCCCTGTGGGCTTACTCTGGGTACTCCGGTTTCCTACCACAGTTCAAAAGCAGGCACACTAGGGTAATGGGTGTATATAATTGCCACTAGTGTGTGTGCGCCCTACCATGGTTTGGCACTCTGCCTAGGGTTGTTCCTGCCTTGAGCCCTGTGCTGCCAGCTAGTAACTGACTCTCCCAATATCCCACTGTCCAGGATTAAGCAGCAAAGAAAGTTCATGAATAAATAATACATCTGTTTCACATGACAGAAAAGATCGCTTTGCCTGCCTTTGTTTTTTGCAATACAACTAGAAGCACATCGACTGGGCTACTGAATGATTACAAACAAATATGCTGAGATAGCATTGTATAAACAAGATTGTTACAAACCTGCCCACAAGATGATCGTGTAATCTGGTAATAAACAGAAACTTGCCAAATACGCAATACCAGACACAAACATGTACAACATAAATGTTCATTTACGTTCGGCAACTGTGCACTATTTTAACTGTTTAACTGTTTACTATTATTAATTATTTGCAACAAAATGGTGATGTTGGCATTCCATATCAGTCATATGCCATTAATAAACCCGTATCAGTCGACCACTAGCTTCCTGTGTGCATTTGGCGTGACCCGGACACAACCAGTGTCACAACAAATCAATCACATGGATAGACGCCAATCACAGAGCAAAGTCAACAAACGTGTTCTCGCTCAGCACTTCCTTCAAGACCTGGACAAGAAAGAGCAACAAAGGAGAGAAAGGAAGGATATGCATCAATGAGACATGTCTGGGACTGAGGCTTCCTCAGTGTCTTTCTGCTGAAATGCATGACTTTGAAGGCTGACATCATCATACACCATCATGGCTTCTGAATGAGAGCCTGCTTAGCTCAGCAGATCTTAACAGCACAGTTGCTTCAGGACAGAAATATCTTGACAAGAACTCACAAAGAACTCTCAAGACTTATCACCTCACTACGGGGCAGAACAGCCAAGAAACTCAGCCCCAAATCCCAGTTTGGAGGAGGCTCAGCTTTTTAAGCCTGATCTCCTATGCCAGTGGTTCGTAGTTCTAAAGCCCCTTATTCTGCACCTTTAGTAGTTCAGGATGTGACAGGCAGTGTGTTCACATGTATTTAAATAATTCCGTAGAATTATTAAACTGATTAATTAAACTGATCAATGAATTTACATGTACGTGAGTAATCAGGTAATGGAAAACCTCCAGGTTTATAAGACTTGGACAATAATTGGATTTCTACTGTACTTTGCAAGTGGAAAATATTCTTACAGAAAAATCTCATGTAAACTTCAAACCCGTGTAATTAATCAAAATTATTTTTCTCAAGAATATTCTGTGCTTCAAGTGTTCAGATGTTTGATAGCTGTTTTGCTGCGTTTAACTCAGAGGTTGCCCGATCCCGTTGGAAAAACCCACAGGTCAATTAAAAAGGGCCCAAATAAAGCTTTTGGAATGAGCAGACCTGGCAACATGACTGACAAAATCAGAGTTGCCTAAGAAAATTGCAATTGGTGCAACACTAAATTTGACTTCAAATCATGTGGACACCTGTACTTGGAGTTGAAATGCAGTGTAGAATTTTTCCCTTAATCATACACAGCACTGTTACAACAGATCTAATCCACACCACCCTAGCAAATAATACCTGGAGCGTCTAACAAAGACATGGTCCAGGGATTCAAGAGGGAAAAACAATTCTATAACATTTTCAAATCTGGCAATCAATTAAAAGAATCCCCCCCCCCCCCCAAACTGGTCATCGAGACACAGAAAAAAAGTTTAGTTCCCTTTAGTTCCAATCCATTACAGCAGCAAATCACCGACCTCTTTTTCCTGAACATCTATCGTAAACTTTACAGTTTTAGATCCATCTGCTAGTTGTTTACCCTCTACCCAAAACCTACTGAACTCCACTTATCTAAGAGATCAGCATGGCTTCTAACAACTTCACAATCACCACCTGTTATCAGGCTTTCAGACAGGCCGTGACACACACTAACCAGAGCTTCTCTAAGCCGTGCTTTAAAAATAAAATGCGCTGTCATTTTTGTTGACCAGTTGTCACGTTCTGGAGATTAACTGGATTTAAAGACCTGGTATGGGAACAGACGGCGACGACGGCCATTTGTGCTTCAGGCATCGGCTGCGGGGTTGCAAATGGAAAACCAAAGTGGCAGCATTTAATAGCCTGAGCTGACGTAATTGAAAAGTAGAGTGTGATTCCACACAGCTACCATGAGCAGACAGAAGCACGCCTAAACCTCTAATAGATGGACATGGACCGCAGCCATGAAACACGTCTAAAGGCAAAACAGTAGCACGTTAGGCAGGGCCTGTCATCAAAAGCAGCTGAAATGACATCAGGTCAGAATACTTAGCAGAACACAGAGCTCCTTTTCTAGGCAACTAAAAATACGACTTTACAGCTGTGGTGGACTTTTGCCAAAAAATCAGTCACACCTTCAATAATGGTACCAAAACAGCAAGCCCTTATAGCAGTTAGAACTTGTGTGACTGTAGCAAATCTAGAACACGTCTAATGAAAAAGGTTTTATGCATTCAATGTTTTACCACTTCATTTCTGCCAATACACAGACCTATTTAAATGATGCATGCATGTAGCCTAATGAAACAAAGTCTTCATTTTTATCTAAAGTTTATTTTTTAAACTGTGCAATATATTTTGTGCAATGCATTTCTACACCTATATTTTAGATATTTTTTGTCTTTTCTTATATTCCCTCTTTTGCAATGTTCAAGAATTGCATGCCATTTCGTTGTACCTTTGGCACAGAGGCAATACAGATTTATTATATTCTTTTCTAAAGTCTGTAGGAGCAGAACGCTAACAGTTCACAGTGACAGCGAGATCAGTACCGCTATGTGGCCGCATTACATTCTCTAAAAACAGGTCGTTGACTGAAATGGACATTGAGCAGACCATCACCAGAGTCAGTCTTTCTGTGCTACTGTAATGTAAATATAATAATCTTTTTCATCACAAAACTGTGTGCAAATTGATAAATGTGCCACAGGTCACTTCAAACGGCCCCCTTACTGTCATTCTGAGATAGCCGGAATCGACCGATTATCAGTGCTCATGAGACGATTATCAAAAAGAGTGAAATGCAAAGAAACTTTGCTTTCCTGCATTACAGCTCGCAGATCGTAAACTGGGAGTAATGAACAACTGAAAACAAGGAGTGCAAACAGAGAATGTGGATTTTGTGTAATAAAATATTTTTTACAGTTATTATTACTGTATTTGTTTTATCAGTGTTTCTCAGCGCTTAGGAGCTCTAAGTGATATAGGCTTGTGGTGACTGGTCGACATCTGTGTGTACAGTGATGGGTCCTGACATGGAGATACAAGTGATTTAGGCACAAGTGCCTGCGTTGTGCTCATATTACATTTTTAAATATACCGGAATAACAGTAGCTTTATAAACAACAGATTTATTTAAAAACCTACATAAAAAAGATGCCTATACACGCCATAACTTCAGAGTCACACAGTGTTCCGCCCACAGCCACAAAAAGTGAGAACCCAGGTGAGACCCAGGTGGTGGGTCTTCCCAAATTAGAACAGTTTGATTTGAAAGCACCTATAGATGTGGACAGGGCAAGTTTTGCCACCCTCATTAAACCTATTAAACTCATTAAAAAAAACTATTTCTCATAACAAGCATCTCCAACACCGATTGCAATATCGATCTGTAAGATATAATGCCTTTTAAAAAAAAGCAAACTTTGAACTACAGCAGTTTCTGACAGACAGAGCTCTGAGGTCAAAGTGCTCACTGCTGATGAGACGCTTGTGATTTTACAACCAGGTTCTGCTGAAGTGGCTCCTTCAGCAAACTGTCCATCAACTTCAAGTTGCTGCTCATTAATCAAGATCACAAAGTGATACACACGACTGTTTCAGCAAATTGGCCATCATTAACAGAATGCTGCAGTTAATTTCCTGATGTGAACTCGTTATCAAATCATGTTCCGCAAGCCTTTTCATGGGGCAGGTCAAGGTAGGTCTGGAGCCAGTCCTGGAAACTTTTTGTAAAAGATGGAAATACGTCCTGTACAACATGCCAGTATATCAAAGGACGTCACTCACACACGTATATCCAGGGACATTTAAAGTAGCCAAGTTTCCAAGAGGAAATTCACGTGGGCTCCTGGACAGCATGCCAAACACAACACGCATTGGCTAACAGTTTTAAAAAACATGGGACAGCAGGGGTGCATCAGTTAACCCTAGCTTGACTGACTAATCTTGATTTGGAGGATATGCCCCCTCCTCCTTTGGAAACGTCAGGGAGCTATCAACCAACTGTTGGTATATAAATGCTTGGTGGGTGTGTGCAATCTCTCTCTGTATAGTACATAAACACATACAAACATGCAGACAGACACTCTTTGTATAGACACACAAATAGATGCAGGATCATCCTCACACTCTCACACACTCTCACACACACACACTCTCACACACACACACACACACTCTCACACACTCTCACACACACACACTCTCACACACTCACAC
>JAUZST010036293.1:0-27849 GCA_034779995.1 Parotocinclus haroldoi | reverse complement strand
AAAATAACACACACACACACACACACACACACACACACACACACACACACACACACACACACACACACACACACACAATCGTTTGTGAATGAGCGTTATCTTACATATACTATATAAAGGCTGTGTTTGTATTGTACTGCAGTGAATTCAGTGACACAGTGCCTGTTCCTTTGTGGACAACTAAGAGGAAAAGACACCTTTTTATTTTCTGTACTTCTTTTGTCCACTTTGATATTTTAAAATATAACAATGTCCGATATAGTTCCACTGCATGGAAATGTGTCCCGACCATTGTGAACTTGCACAGGTGTTTGGTGCACATGCAACATATACTAACATGGTGTGGATATACTGTTCCATTGCTACATTTATTTTAGCGAGAGTATGGTCATATATTATGGTTATTTGGCATTATTTGACATTTACAGACTGTTTTACATTGCCATTATGAATTTGCTGGGATATAATGCTTATCTGTACTTGTATCTGTATCTGTAAAAAAATCCACATCAAGAATATTTCTTAACAAAATCAAATGTGCCACAAGTAATGGCACTCCAACATTGCATACTTTGTACTATTACTGCAACAAACAACTGTTTTGATAGTCAATCTGTCAATTATTAAATTTAATAATAGATTATTATTATGAATTGCTAGTTTACCAAATAACCTTATTCACAGTATCTCACAAAAGTAAGTACACCCCTTACATTTTTGTAAATATTTGATTATATATTTTCATGGGAGAACAATGAAAACATGTCATTTTGATACAATGTAAAGTAGTCAGTCTACAGCTTGTATAACAGTGTAAATGTGCTGTGCCCTCAAAATAACTCAACACACAGCCATTACAGTCTAAACCACTGGCAACAAAAGTGAGTACCCCTAAGTGAAAATGGCCAAATTGTGCCCAATTAGCCATTTTCTACTCCTGGTAGCATGTTACTGATTCATGCTACAATGTCTCTGGTGTGAATGGGCAGCAGGTGTGTAAAATTTGGTGCTATTGCTCACACACTTTTTCATACTGGTCACTGGACTTCAGCTGCAAGCTGAGCCTGATCTACTGTTAGAAACTTGACAGTATTTCAAAATGATAATGACCCCAAACACACCTCAAAGATGACCACTGAATTGCTAAAGAAACTAAGGGTAAAGGTCAAGCATGTCTTCATACCTAAACACTATTGAACATCTGTGGGGCATTCTCAAATGGAAGGTGGAGAAGCGCAACCTCTCTAGCATCCACCAGCTCCGTGATGCCATCATGGAGGAGTGAAAGAGGATTCCAGTGATAACCTATAAAGTTCTAGTAAACTCCATGCCCAAGAGGGTTGCTCCATGCAGAAGGCAGTGTTGGAAAATAATGGTGACCACACAAAATGTTGACAAATTTGGCGCAATTTTGCCAGTTCACTTGTATTTACTTTTGTCGTCAGTGGTTTGGACATTAATGGCTGTGTTATTTTGAGGGCACAAATGTATACTGTTATACAAGCTGTAGACTGACTACTTTACATTGTATCAAATTGTCTTATCTTCATTGTTGTCACATGAAAATACATAATCAAATATGATGATTCCAAAATGTAGGGGATCCTTCTAAATGAAATCTCCCATAAAGAAATATCCCCTAATTTCTGTGAGCAGCGTATTCACTTTTGTAAGATAATGTTACTGTCAGCCTTTACCTTTATCTTCTTAATGGTTTATGCATTTGCTAACTATGGAGATGATGAATGTTAATTCCTCAACATTAACACAACAAATGATGTTGAAATGCGAAAAGGTTTGTTTTACTTGTATCTCTTGGCCAACCCCAGTAACAATTCAAGAGAAAATGTTACAAGTCCATGAAGTACCATGAAGTAGCACAGCTTTTAACATGAGCTAACCAGCTCACTAGTACAACAAATTTACCAAGACAAATCGTCTTCACTGACTGAACTGAAGCGTTTCCTTTTGTTTTTATGCTCTAACGTAAAAGAAGTGCTTCCTTGTCAACTAATTGTATTTTTCAGGCTGCCATCACGTTCTTGTTAACTCTCCAGTAGGTCCTATTAGCTAAAAATTACCACCTACTGAGTGAGAACGTCTGTAATGACGTCACGGACAAATCAACTATTACATTTAGTCGATTAATTCGAGTAATTGGTGCACCCCGACTTTGCATAACCTCCCTTTCCTAATAAAATAGCACTGTCTTCTATTGTAACATCTTGTAAGGTTGGAGAATGCAGATCAGGTAATCCGAGACCATTACTCTTTACATAATCCCTCCAAACTGTGCAGAGCCCTATGTCCTTTCCTGCGCGTGCTTATCTTTAGCCCAGGCCACAGGTTTTATTGGGGTTTACTTCAGGGGACTGAGATGGCCATGGCAGAGGCTTGATTTTTGGTTCAGTAATCTTTTTTTGTGTTTATCTGGACATAGGTTTGAATCATGTATTTTAATTCCCTCCATTGTATGTAATAATGGACATTAGGTTATTTCCCATGCAGACATTATTTTTCCTTCTTCAAACCCACCTTAAAGTGTTACTATTTTTGTTTCATCTGATCCTATAACATGTCTTTCCCATGGTGAAGAATGAGAATTTGATATCCGTCTCACCTAATATAACCTTGAGAACCTCTATTCTTTGCTCATTCTTCTCAAGTGGATTGATGTAGGTTTCATGCAGCAACTGCTTATTTTTAATCCCACTAATTATTTTCTATGGTATTTAAATTTGGTGTCAGAGAGAACAACTCTAGCACATGGCATTGACTTGGTGTAGAGTCCAATTATCACAAAGGTTAAAGATCTCCACAGAATGCATAACGTCCCTTCTGAAAATGGCTTGGAATTTTTGTGATGCCAGACACACAGTCAAGACTGCCAGTTCTTGCAGCACAAAACATTACAACAGACCCGTCTCCATGCTTAACCATGGGGCCCATATTCTTTTGGAGAAATACTTCACATTTCGAGTGCCAGACCAACCTCTGATCCTTATGGATCAGATTTTTTTCTCAATAGAATTGTATCCTGGAACTCTGGCTTATCCAAATGTATTCTTGCATATTATCTTTCATCCAGTAAACCATTTTTTGTGGTCAAGAGTGGAGTGCATTCGAGTCTGGCTATGAAGTGTTTGAATGTTAAGTGATATTCTTTTGGCTGACATTGACACATATGTCCCAGCGTTTATCAGGTCAGCCTGTTATGTCTTTTGCAGTAATTGTGTAGTGTATGGTATTGGCAAAAAAAACTTTAGGATATTCCACAGCTCAGTTACCTTCTGCAGAGGCAGGATACTCTATAGAAATCAGCATTTTCTTTTTTATAGAAATATTGTTTTTTTTCCTGCACCAGTGATGCAAAACTGACAAGTGATATTTTTCAGGTCATATTTAAATATCCAACCTCTTCTTTAGTTAATCTGTTTAGTTTTACCAAACATTTTTAGCCAAAATATTACTTGGTCTGGCATTATAATATAGGCAGTTACCATGCTGTAGATTGCAAGTTCAGACTGCTTGTTGAAACAGCAGTTACTAAGGACTTGGTTATAGGGCCCTGTAATGGACAGGTGTTCCCTGCCAGGAAGCACAATCATATGCATCTAATTATTACCACTGAACCTCTGAACTCTAAGATATTGCAGGGCTTAACTGATTGTATTTCATATTTCTTATGTCTGTAACCACATAAAATCTTATCATGCTTTTTCACATGTAACAAAAGGGGCACCACCTCCATAGAGAGAAAATATCCATCTCAAGTCTCATTACCTGGGTTGCATATACACTGTTATACATATATACAGGGATCTTACACCAGAAACATACAGTATATTGTTCCCCACAATGTTCTAAAATATTGCATTTTACCACAACAGACCAGTCTAATTTTGATGTTAACAGGGCTCTGTTCTATGCCCTGTCCTCCAGAGACATAATATGCAGACAGAAGCCTCACACTCGTTCCCAAAGTTTGCGAGCCTTATGCTGTGTTGCACACACTTATAAGATGGCTCTGTACTTGTGATTTATCTGATGTTGACTGAAGACTCTAGAGCTTGAGAGAACAGGAATGCATTGACCATAATGTGAATAACTTGCTTAAAATTTAAAGGTAGCTTCATGGAGAAGTTGGTACAGCAGATATTGAACTTGTGTGTTATTGCTGACTAATCTACTGTTCAACTCACATGTCATGTGGCTTGTGAAACATTCAAATGCATCAATTTTAACCACATGGACTATAATGCAATAATCCAGTTACATAGAATATGTTTGTGTCCACCTGATGAACATACCAGACTCTATAGATTTAAAGATCCAACAAATTATATGATATTTTTGCCACAAGAAGCACTGTTGAGTAGAACAACATTGCAGGACAGCATGTTGGGTATAGCCTGGGAGTATAACATACACCACATCCTAGAAATAGTCTGTTAACAGCTTGGAGAGGCTCTGTCAGATTAGATAACAGAGCACAGAACACAGTCTCCTTAAATACCTCATTACTAATGGGAACTATTTCTTGTGGGAACCATTTCTTGGGCAGTGTGATGTTTGGATTACATACATGATTAAATAAGCCAAAAAATTTCGGAATAACAAATGTAATAAGATGTATAAAACAACATCTGTTTTAGTGAGAACTTATCTTTTGCCGAGATAATCCATCCACCTCACAGGTGTAGCATATCAAGATGCTGATTAGAGATGCATGTTTATTGCACAGGTTTACCTTGGGCTGGCCATAATAAAAGGCCACGTTAAAATGTACAGTTTAATTGTTTACTTTGAATGTATTGAAAACCAGTCAGTATCTGGTGTGGCCAAAATCTGCTGTACGCAGTGCGACCCATCTTTTTGGCACACAGTTGATCAGGTTGTTGATTGTATGAATGTTGGTCCACTCCACTTCAATGGCAGTGCGAAGTTGCTAAATATTGTCAAGAACTGGAGCACACGGTTGTATATGACAATCCAGAGACATTCATCCATTGAAAGAATGTGTATGGTTTCAGTTTCCAGGTATTGTGTATAGATCCTTGCAACTTGGGGTGAGGAAAGGCACAATGATGGGATAGAGGATGGGCTAGAGGATCTCATCACTGTATCTCTGTGCGTTGAAAATACCACCAGTAAAATGCACCTGTGTTTGTTGTCCATAATATTCACCTGCTCATACCATAACCCCACCTCCACCATGGACCACTCAATTTAAAATGTTGACACCGTTGAAACCAATCACCCACACATTCATGAAGAGAACACCTCTCCAACGTGCCATACACCATTGAATAATGACGAACTGCAGTCAGGTGGAGGCCCTGATGAGGACGACGTGCAAGCAGATTTCTGACAGCAGAAATTCTTTGGTTGTTGGTAGCTGGTCAGACGATTTTGGAGGTGAAGATGCTAGATGTGGAGGCGTGAGGTCGGTTGGATGTATTCTCTGAACTGTCAAAATCAAGCTTTGAGATGTTCCAAGGGATGTTGCCACTGCTGTTTGTGTTTGACCAACTTCAAGATGGCTCTCCAAGCTTTGCATTCAGGCACATTGTGTTGCAGAGGCTTTACAAGGGCTGAGAAATTGCAGGATGTGCACATTCAAGATCAGGGAACATTCAGATTCTCTAGCACTGTCAGCCTTTTATATAGTTCATTTTCACCAATTAATTAAAAGTTGTTTTCACATCTCATTTTAGATTGAATCACATTATGTAACAATTGCATTTGACTTTTCGTTTGCGTTTCTGATGTTCTTTTTTAATAACATAAATCTTAAAATTTTTTTTTGTGCTTTGTATTTATTTTGAAATATACCCGATTTTTTTGATGATGGCTGATTGAAGCTATAATTCATTATTATCAATTATTCTTATTTCAACATTTCACAATGTTGCACACTAAAAATACCCCATTAGGTACAAACCTCAACAGTGTTAACTCGTATAGTGTTCATTTATATCTAGTACACTATGAATACTGAGTTCACTAGAGTGCTTGGGATTTTTCTGTGTAGATCAAGTTTCATCAAACCCAGGGAGTAATGCAGTTATCTGATTTAAAACCACTTTGCTCATTTGTTATGGCCAGCTGCTGCGGGGTTCAGATGAGAGCTCATTACAAAACCTCTACTCCTGAATGCACATGAATCACCTTCTTGTAATGCAACCTGTGTTACACTGGCATTTTACTGCAAAATAAGCAACATCTGTGCTGTAGTTGTGCCTACAAAGAAATACATTTCACAGTCTGTATGCATTGTTGTATTTTATTTCTTGATTATATTTTATTTTTTAATTGAAGATATGTCACCCAATAACCACAAATATAGTATACAGTGTTTCCTCGCCACTTCACGGTTCACCTTTCGTGGATTGGGTGCAGTACGGGTTTTCAAAAAATCTCAATAGAAAAAAGATTTTCGCTGTTTTGTGCTCAGCGGATTTTACTGAGCGGATGAATACGCACCAAAAACGAGAAGTAAAACTAGGCCACCTGAGTCGCTACTTGCCGAAATGAAAAAGTTTTTGTCTGCGGTGTTGTGTACGCTGTTTATGAAAGTTTAATTATAGACTAAATTAATTCAAGCCTACTTACAATGCCACGCAAACGTTCTGCAAGATCTACGGCTAAAATAGTGTATAAATACTTAAATAAACATAGCGTCCCTACATTGTGGATTTTCTTTTATCGCAGGGGGTCCTGGAACATAACCCCCTGCAATAAATCGGGAAACACTGTAGTTGGGATTTGTCAGTCAACAAATCAAGATTTTTTGATCAATTTGTAGTTTGACTTGATTCAAAAAAGTGATTCTTAGAGGCATCAAGGTGCAAATGTGGCCTATTCTGAATCAATTTATGTCAAAAATTGATTTCCTAAATGTTAATTGATAAATTAATCAGTGTTGATGGAATGACAAAAAACACAACTTAGAAGAAGATGAAGAAGAAAAATAGGGAATCGGGAAGTCTGCACTACAGTTGGGTATCAAAACCTGGTTCCCATTCGGTTTCATAATGAGAAGAAATTTAGATTTAGATTTTTGATTCCATTTGTTGATTCTTACTTATGTATTTTATTCCTCAAATACACAACCTTGTTTGAGTTAAGTTGAGTTAATACAACCTGTGCAATCTCTGTTGGGTCCAGATACTACCACCACCCTGGTACTCATAGTGATGATGAACATAGACTGCAAACTGCAAAAATAATGAAAAATTAGCCAGAAAAGATGGAGGAACATCAAAGCAGCTGAAACTGATACTAACAAACACATACCTCCCCCCCTCCACACACACAATTAAATGGCCAGTATCCTAGAACTTGAAATAATGAAAAAGTATATATATAGACATATATATGACGTTGACCTTATCTGTCAATTTCCCTCGGCAAGATCTCACCTCATGGGGTAAGAATGATTCTGAGAAAGGTCAGGAATCAACCTAGAACTACACGGGAAGGCCTGGTCAATGGGATTCAACAGTGCTGTGGAAGATTTTTTGGGTGTCGTTTGTTGAAGTCAGTGGCTATGATATGGCAGCTGCCCATCAGTATAAATTAAACCCTCTCTTCTTTCATAAACAGAAGTTTAAGACTTTCTGTGTTGAAAACTTTTGAACCACGAAAGATATTGCAAATCTGATTGCATATTTTTTACACCTTCCAATTGGAAAAAACTTGCCCATGATCCAATATGGCAACTTTTAAAATGGCGTCCATGTTCCAGATATGCGCTAACAGCACTACTCCCTTCCTGCCATTGTGTCACCCAAGTTAGATATATTTTAATTCTCAGGATACAGTACCGGAAATGGTAAGGAATTTTACATGGTATGATTTTTTATGCTATATATGTTTTACTTCATGCAGTAGTGTTTTTTTTAAAACTAGCATGATGACTTCTTTAGCATTGTTTAGAGTATAGAGGATTGTGTTTCTGTGCTGTAAGTTTGGCATCAACATTGTGTCCTGCTGTTCATCAGCAATGGTACAAATGTGTTAGTTCATATTAGCATGGTGCCTGGTACACCACCAAGTTCTGACGCATACCTTCTCTGAAAGCATTTCAGGTTGTGTATACTCTGAGCAAATGCATGTATGTGAATATACTCTGCATTTCATTGTGTCCATACATATTTATTTTTGTAAATATAGGTGTGGTTGTATTTTTCCAAAATGTGCATTTGTAATTTGAAAACTGTGTGTTTTTGTGATCATGTTTGTCCATCAACTGTGGAAGTGTGTGTGTGTGTGTGTGTGTGTGTACATGTGCGTACTGAGACTGTCAGTACTGGCATTGAACCAAAAGGCAGAAATATGCTACAGCTCTCCAGATGGCTGTCCCGGACAAGTCGCTTCTGCAAACCCAGGACAGAATTGCTGGGGTGCATGTGATAGAGAGAGAGAGGAAGAGAGAGAGAGAGAGAGGAAGAGAGAGAGAGAGAGAGAGAGAGAGAGAGAGAGAGAGAGAGAGAGAGAGAGAGAGAGAGAGAGAGAGAGAGAGAGAAATACAGACAAGTAAACAGACAAGAGTTTTTTGTGTGAGAAAGTGTGCTTGAACCCACAGTCCGCTGCACAGTGCCTGGTAAATAGTTAAATAAATAAAATGGTTGCAAGAAATTCTGCTTTTAGTGGATTATCAAAGCAACATATGCCACAGTTATTAACACCTATACATTTGATTACTTCCTTTCTAAGAACACTAAGAACAAATAGTCCTCACCTATGTCATTTTACAGGCAGCACGGTGGCTCGGTGGGTAGCACCACTGCCTCACAACAAACTGCGACTGTACCGTTATTCCAATCCAAATGTCTTTTCCAATTTTGCGTAAAGAGCAAATACTTTTTCCATGTATGTACATGAAATATTGGAAAAGTGAGAAGGATAGTAATAGAGGAAAACATATTTTTATAGTTCATAAAACTGTTGGGAAAAAAAAATCCTTGCTCACTTGTTTCAACTGGGCATTAAAGCACTAGTGGCTGAAGATAGAAAATCCTTAGTGGCCAGATACACAGTTGTCTATTCAGGATGTGCAGGCAGAGGCTGAAGCAAAACTGGGGTTGCAGGTGATGACCCAGGAACCACTGCCAAGATCACAGGAGCCGCAGAAACTGCTTTGAAAGATGTGGGATCCTTGAACACAGGGCAGTGTAGAGTGATGGCCACTGGAGCAGCCATGGGAGTGGCGACTGTCTAAACAGAGACCACTGGCAACAATCGGTATGGAGGCACTGGCATCAAGTCAGTTGCTGTTGTAGCAACTTGCATGAGCATAAGGATCTGCTATAGCAAGCACAAGACTGTCAGGCAGGTCTGGGGCTGGAACCTTGGGAGCTAGGGGAGCCGTATGCAATGAGGTTACTTCTGCAGCCTCTGTACCTTAAACAGAGTAATGAAATGCACACACACACACGCACATGTGAGCACACACACGCACACACACAGGCACATACACATGCACACGTACACACATGCATCTCCTTTAACAAGAACAAAAGGTCAGCTTTTAATTATTCAGACAGGGTGTCAGACAATCCCCCAAAGAGTGAAATTTAGAGAAAGTAAAGGTCCAGGAATAATGCATGAGGTGGGACCATCACATTGTTTGTTTGTTGTCTTGTCTAATTTTGACCTGCTTTAACACTCACATATTCTGGGCAACATTTGCTGTCACCCAAAGGCGTACCTTAAACTCAGTGTGGCAGACTTTTAATTACTGATTTTGCCGCGAGACCTAACCCTTGGTTGCCCTTGGTTACCTGTCTGTAGGCTTGTTACAGCATCATAGTAACACAGTTAAATAAGATCACTGCATAAATTTAAATATGCAATGGTATTAATACAATTTACACCCTAATTTAATAACATTGGAGATGGAGAAAAACTGGAAATAAAAACAGCCTTTAATTTAGGTAAATTTAATCTGATGTGCCACAATTAATGGCACCCACTGAACTTCTTAGAAACATGTAAGTGAATCATTTTTTCATTTTTTCGACCACAAATCAGAAAATGTTGAGACACTAACATACAGAACAAGAGCCATGCTAGACTATGAACTAGACCAGTGGTCTTAAAGTAAACCTTGGGGGTGCCAGGGTATTTTGGGGGCATATCAAGAGACATTGAGGGCATCAAGAGAGTAGAAAATGGAAATCAAAAGTGAATAACTAAAAGATAAGCTAATTATTGAATATGTCGGAGATGGATTGTGTGTGTGTGTGTGTGTGTGTGTGTGTGTATGAGAGAGAGAGAGAGAGAGAGAGAGAGAGAGAGAGAGGGAGAGAGAGAGAGAGAAATAATCTGAAGAAAGAAAACAGAAAGTATGATAATTATTATTTAAAATTAGGATTTTTAGTTAATTAAGTTAATTTGAAAAAATCTTGGCCACTGGAGTTGAGCGTGAACTAAGTTCAGTTCAGTAAATTCAGTGAACTTAAATCACAAAAAGGTCAACTGAGATTTTTAGCACAGTGAATGTCAAGGCTACTGAAACATTATATCTCATGACCTTATGCATTGCAAAGGCAGGTAAACCACAGAATACTGGTGAACCCTTATTCCTGCCTGCTATAAAAATGTGTGTTAGACAATAGCAAGACAGTGTCCCAGTGTCTGACCATACCATCCAACGCTGCGTCTCAGACTTGGGATATGATGTTAAAGAACAGGAGCTGGATGATGTTTGTAAGAGTGCTCTCTTCTCCATGTAGCTGGATGGGTCAGCCGAAGTTGCTAATTGCGCCCAGTTAATGGTGTATATTAAAGTGCTCAATGTTCATTAGGAGTTTTTGATTTCTCCTTCCTGCTCGCGCTACAATCGCTGTTGTGGAATATGTACTGATGGTGCAAGGTTGATGACAGGTCATCACAAAGGCAAGTCACCTTTCTGTCAACAACCCCATAATGTAACAGGCCCTGGCTTTTGGACTTGTTGCTGTTAATGATGTAGATGGTCCCTTTTGTCTTTAGTGCATAGCACGTGACATCCATTTAAACATACCTGGAGTACTGATTTTTTACTGATTTCAATACCATATTGTGGTATAATGTGGTGGTTCTTCCCAGATGCCTCTGGGACCAGAGAAGTCGAAAAGTGGCTGCCATGTGCTCTGGACCAAAGACTAAAATGACAATTCAGATTATTAGCAGCTAAAAGCCCAAACACATCTCATTTGATCAGTCTGTGTAAATGCTCATAGCAAATGTAATTTTGATTTATGTGAAGGAAGTATTAATGTAGTATACTGAGATCTTAGAGCAACATGAATTCCTTCAAGATGACAATTTCTAGGGATGTTCGTCACATCACATTTATTTATTTTTAAAATTCATTAGCAGCACTAAATTGTCCCAGTCCCAATTAACTAAAAATCATAGTAAATGTAAGAAACACTGCATTTTTGAAATTTGCATTTTCCATAACATATCAACTATTTCTGATCTGGGGTTGCAGTAAATTTAACATATGATGGGAAATCACCACCATTATCAGTTGTATCTACAAACCAGCCCAACATCCATAAATTGCATCAAAAAGTGTTTAGTAACCAAAATCTTTGTTGCCCGCTTTAGTCATGCAGTTTCAGAAGTCTTTTAGCAACAGAAAAGAAAATATGAAGTACATACTATATTTTAGGTTTGAAATTGAAAACAATATAAAATGTCATAGATTCTTCAAAGCAACAAAATACCTCTTAAAGGAAAATAAATTTAAACAAGAATACATGCATAGTTGAAAGACTGATTGTGTTGTTTTTTATGCTGAAGATCAGAAAGCTTTTTGCATCGAAATGAGTCCTGAAGCACACAATGTCCTTATTCACCCTATGTGACATAACTGCACAATACCAGTGACAACTCATTCATCTTGTGTTTCGCTTGGTGAATGTGAGTGTGTATGCATAACGAGTATAAAAACACTGACGTCTCTTGGGGAAATAACACACATCTGATCGAAGAGCACTTAGTGTGCACTGGAAGGATCAGCAGTACAAGGTCACTGCTGAGAAGGGCAGGTACTTTAAACCAACATGGTTTGAAAGAATTAATGGCTCATGGCCTGGAAAACAGAGAAGAAAAATGTGATTGGGTTTACCTGTACTATCCCACTAGGAATTGTAACTCAAGCTGAGGATGTCAAGACTGGGTGCTAGTGTGCTGTCCAATTGGGTTGCTGTATCACCCAAACTGAATACCTGATGATTGGTATGAGCAGCTTGTAGAACAGCTTGAACTGCTGCCACAATGTTAGCAATGACAGAAAAAAAGTTTTAATTACCAAAGCTATGGCCAAATAAAATGTGAGTAGGTGTCCAAATAGCCCATCTGGAGTGACTTACTGGATCCTATTGTATCATTGAGAAGAACAGTTGTACATAGTGCCTCCATGGCAGTCCTTAGTGGATTTGATCAAGGATATCTCAGCTTAGTCCAGGATCTGGTTTAATTCTTGTCTGGGAAACTGAAAAGTTTGTGCATATCTTATGACAGAATATGTTAATAAAACTTGACTCTGTAGCTAGTTCTGTACATAACAGGCAGTAAGTGCAAACTAAATTAGAGCAGGGTAATATGATATGACTTTCCTTTATAATTTAAGATGCTAGCTGTGGTACTCCGTGCTAGATACTGCTTATTTAAACAGACTGCAGGGCAGCCAGCTTGCATGCATGAGTGCAATCTAATCTATTTGTCTTACATTTTGCATAATTCTGCTTGCTGATCTGATATATATGATATAACTAATGTATCATCAGTATAGAATTAAATCTTATTTTATATTAACAAATTGCATGTCCCAATGTCTGAATGTACATTGACAACATTAAGGGACCTTTAACAGAATATTGTGGGAAGTGCAGTGAAATATTGCAAAAAGTTTAGTTTTCTATAATACTGCATAAGTAACATTATGCATTTTTCTATTTACCATAAAATCCTTAACAGTTTAGCCTTGGGTTTTGCATACTATAACAGATGAAAAACATTACAAATTGTGCATTTCATATCATCATTATTAATGTTCAAATGCATCAATTTTGGTAATCTAAGATATGAATTTTCATTTTGGCTGCTAAATTGCACTTGGGATCGCCAACAAGAAGTACATATCGGTATTTACGTTGTAGAATGAATTAAAAATGTATTTATATAGCGCTTTTTTACAATGGTGCATTGTCTTAAAGCAGCTTTACAATCTTATCTTATCTTAAAAGGGCAATCCCAAGTTGAGCAAGCCTAGGGTGGCAGTGGAAAGGAAAAACTCCCTGAAAGTAGATGGAAGAAACCTTGAGAGGACAAAGACATAAAAAGGGACCCATCCTCCAGATGTTAATTAAGTAAATACTTAAAAGTATATTAAAGTAATAGTATAATTAAGTAAGTAATACAATTTAAACCAATATTATTATTTAAGATAATAATGAAGTAAGTAACAAAATAGATTTTAAAACATAATAGATTTTAAAATCAGTCCTCAATAGAAGGTCCTTGGAGGCACATCGACTCTTGGCGACTAAGTGATGGAGAGAGTTACTGCACTCTGGCGGGACTGTGTTCTGCTGATGAAGACCAGTAGAGTGATGCTGAGGTGGAGGAACATCCAAGTGTGTGGTACTGGAATGTCTCTTCGGAGAGAAAAGAGAAAATGTAGTTACTTATGAGTGAGGAGTACAGAGTCTATTATCAATCACTGATGCCATGTGCAGCATGAAGCTCCGGCAGCACTAACTATAGCAGCATAGCTAAAGGGAGAGAACCAGAAGTTAACACAGCCAATAGGCAAGAGCCAACCTGAGCCATGCGTCATAGTCTAAATCTAACTAAAAGCCTGAGTAAATAAGAATGTTTTTAGCCTAAACTTTAACTTTAACTAAATTTGGAGAGTGTCTGAATCTCTAACTATAGTGGGAATTTTATTCCATAGCTGGCTGATAAGTATGAGAAAGCTTTTCCCTCTGCTGTTACTTTTTTAATTCTAGGTACTGAAAGACGAAGAGTTCACTCAGATAATTTGGGGCCAGATCGTGTAGAGCTTTATATGTTACAAGAAGTATTTTGTAATCAATGCAAATTTAACTGGTAACCAGTGTAGAGATGACGGAACAGGACTGAAAGATCAAATTTTCTAGTTAGTTAGCACTTGAGTTGCTGCATTCTGCAGTAGTTGAAGTTTATTTAGAGATTTACTAGAACATTCAGCGAATAAATCGTTACAGTAATCCAATCTCAAGGTTATAAATGCATGAAGTAGTTTCTCAGCATCTTGAAAGGAAAGAATATTTAAAGTTTAGCAATGTTACATAACTGAAAGAAAGCAATTTTTGTGATGTTAATGTGAACGTCAAGGGAGAGATCTGAATCAAACCTAACACCTAAGTTCTTTACAGTTGGACTTGGCATTGCCGAACAGCTGTCTAGGTTTAGAATAGATGCAGCCAAGTGGTCTTTAACTGTCTTGGGTCCGACTAACAAAACCTCAGTTTTATCCGAGTTAAGTAAAAGGTAATTAAACAACATACAATTTTGTACTTCCTTAACAAAATTCTCTATTTTACTGATTGTAAAGCCTTCATTTTGATCAGCTGATATGTACAGCTGTTTATCATCTGCATAGCAGTGAAAACTAATACCATGTTTACGAATAATTTAGCCTAAAGGTAGCATGTACAGGGAGAATAACAGTGGGCCAAGCACAGACCCCTGAGGGACACCGTACTTGAGCTTAGACTATTGATTATTTGCATAGACAAACTGGTACTGGTCGGTCAGATAGGATTTACTCCAAGAAAGTGCCAGTCCCTTAATACCTATAGTGTTTTCTAACCTTTTCAGCAAGATATCATGATCTGTAGTGTCAAATGCAGCACTTAAATCTAATAGAACAAGAAAAGAAACATGCCCATTATCTGATGATATTAATAGATAAGTACCCTAATTAATGCTGTACTATGAAGAGGCCTGAATCCTGACTGAAATGTTTCATAGATACCATTATTTTGGAGGTAACGACAGAGCTGCTGATAGACAGCTTTTTCTAACATTTTGGAGAGGAAAGGTAGATTTGAGATTGGTCTATAATTAGACACAATACAAGGGTCAAGGTTGGCTTTTTTAATCAGGGTTTTTATTACGGCGCATTTAAAGGATTTTGGCACATAACCACAGGTAAGGGATGAGTTTATAAGTAATGGTTCAATAATACTAGGTATTAATTATTTGAGTAAGTGTGTGGGGATTTTATCTAATAAACATGTTGACGACTTAGACGATCTGATCAGTGAGGATAGTTTTATATTATTATAAGTCGGGATAAAAGATGATTCATCCATGACTGAACTACCGTAACAGTTCCTACCGGGAATATGGCCAGTGAGCTGTCTTGGTTTTAAACCGCTCTTCCATTCCTTACCTTACTGATATCCCATGATGTTTGGCACGTCCATTTCCACATTTCATACATGTTGGTATATGGAGGGTATAAATGGAGACTGTTATTGTGTTCTAATATCTTAAGTTTATTGTACACCTCTTGTTTTCACAGTATAACAAGTTCAAATGTCGCATTTTAAATGAAAAAGTGACCACTCCTACGACTACTGTATACAGGTAAAACAATCCAACATGAAAGCTATATTTAGTTTAGATGCAGCCTACAAGTTTATTTTGTATCCAAGCTGTTGTTGTGCAGTGCAGAACAGTACATGGGTTTAGACATTTATGAACCAGTCTTGACATGTTCCGATGGGTCTTTGCTCCTAGATGTGGGCCCCTCATTGACCTGTGTCGAGGCCCTCATGTGCGACATACAGGCAAAATCAAGGCACTGAAGATTTACAAGGTATTTTAACGAAATGCACTGAAACCGTCACAGTTTGAGCTGTTCAGGTTGTGTGACTTTTATTGCATGTGCGCTTAATAAAACGTTTAATTTGCTCACAAAAATTAGGGGATATTCCAAAATTTTATATCCCTTAATGAAATATCCGCTAATTGTGTGAGTAATGTCATAAACTGATTTAGGAAAAGGTGGTCACTATTTGCCATGTACCTCAAATACAGTATAGGTGCTCTGTAGGTTTCCCATTGGAAAAGAAAGGCAATCTCTTTAATATCTCTGTAGTACACTGAAGACAAAAGTGAGATGAAATTGCTTTTTGCTGTCTATCAACATAATGACTAGCAATATCATTATAAAAACAGCCATGCTAGGCTTTCTTCTGCCATTTTGATGATTGGCTGTCTTTGAATCAGGGAAACCCAGTCAGGGGATCATCCCCAGCACTGCAGCAGTGATCCCTACCCAGCTCTGCAATGGACTGGTATCCAGGCTAGGTCATGCATACATTGGCTCCCTGTCTTATGGTCTTAAGGTTAGGGTTGAAATTCTCACGTTTATTTGACAACTCTCATGTAAACATTAGTTCCTGAGATGCTAGGTTCAAAACACCAGACTGGGCTTGCAGTCTGATCTCTCAAAATAAAATCAGTTTTGGCTTCTTTAATCTCAAATACCTTTGTCCCATTTTCATCTCATTCTGTTTCTGATGAGGAATTTTAATAGAAACATCTATGACAAACCTAAATTAAAAATACATGAGAATCACTATTACTCCTAAACTATGAATGAGAAACTGAGCACTTGTTAAGCACTAGAAATTTATTAAGGGATTACATTGTTTAGTAGATTGAGGAGCTTTTAAAAACAGACTTGTGACTGTCATCAATTAACAGAATCTTCAGTATAGCTACCGGGTACACTGTATAATCTTTTGGTTAGTTTCCAAAAATTGCTTAAAATACAGTATTCTTTGTATGATGAACATATTGGTTAAGTTCACTGCTATGTTAAATCCCAGCTTGCACATTTATATTATGTAAGACTTTCTTTGCTTGTGGTTTAGAATTCTTCCACATACTGGGAAGGCCACTCGGACATGGAAACGCTCCAGAGAATCTATGGAATTTCGTTTCCTGATAGCAAAATGCTAAAGGAGTGGGAGCGCTTTCAAGAGGAAGCCAAAAACAGAGACCACAGAAAGATTGGGAAGGTGAGACTAATTTTGGCCACTGCGTTGGTGGTTCTGTGGTTAACGCTTTCCCTTAATTTTCCCTAGTGCTTTAATGGTTTTTGAGAGACTTGTTGGAAGATAAATCAAGAAGAACCAAGCTTGCAGATGCCTAAAAATGAGGTGTAATGGGGGTAGTTTAGAGACTAGCTCTAAATGAGTTAAAAAGACTTAAAATATTTCAAATTGGTGATGTGAACAAGTGATTATAATAATGATTTGGTACAAAATTAGTATCCACGAAAGGCTAGTTTTTTCTCTAGTTTGTCAATAAATGTGTGGAAATATGTGTTTTAAAGACAATGTACCTAGATTAAATTTTTTGAGGGGTATTCCACCCTTATACAGTGCATAATATCATTAAACGTTTCAAGGAATTAATTTCCTCTTCAGAGACTCATTTGTTGATATCAATGTTTAAAATCACACCATAAATAGTTGGGGGGTTTTTTTTGTCTGTTTTTTTAACCTAATTACTGAAATGCAGGGAAGGAGGTTTATTAACAAATTAGGTTGACCAGACAAAACAAGAAAAATGTTTATACTGTCTGCAATGAGATAAAACTAAATGTAAGAAACACTCAGTTTCTATACCATGCTAACTTTTTGGATTTGTGGTTGCGTTTTCTGATTTTAACTTCAACATTTAAGCCAAGGAAGCTATAATATATTGTTCTTCCATGATGTTACTTGGAAATATTTTTAATTAGTTTTAATCTGAAAATGTACAATATATCTAAACTCACCACAGCATACTCTGTCCACAATATACTGCTTACAAAAATTTGGGTATATTTCAAAATGAAATATCCCATAAATAAATATACCCTAATTTTTGTAAGGAGTTTGGAAATGACTTCAGAGTACTAAAGGAATACATTTTTTTTATTGGTTGAGATCGCGGAGTACCATGCACTTATTTTTAACGCTAGAGTGACACATACTGTTGTTTCAGCCTGTGTTTAAATGTACAGACTGAGATGATAATGCTGGAACTAATGATATCAAATTAGCTGCCTTGAGGGAAACTATCAAAACAAACGGTCTACTTTGGCCTTTTCTATACCCCTATTATGAAAAAAGAAGAATAACCTTTCCTTTTCTATATCTGTCTGAGAGAGGCCAGAAAAATCGAAGGCACTGCTTATGTCATGTTCTCAATTAATGTGTGATTGATGCATCCCGCTGTCTGTGTGACAGCCAGCTGGTTCTCCAAGAGCAGACTTCCTGTTTCCTCTGTTATCTCAGTGGGATGCATAGTTGAATACTTCTAGAGAAAAATCAGTAAGGCCAGTTTGAACTTGAATTTAATCTTATCTCATGTACATCAATATAGAAATGAGCAGTGTGAGCCATCTGTTATAGCACGTTCTGTTGTGTTTTGTTACCATACGTTCGGGGTCTCTGGAGTTGGAGGGGTCTGAGAGCAGGAGTTGAGAGCAGATTTGATGCCATGTGTCAAATCAATTCCCTGCAGAGATGCAAAGTGGTGACTAAAGTCCTCCTCCTTCTGTTTCTTCCCCACTTTTTATTCCTGGTGATGATGATGATATGACTTAGGATCAAGAGTTATTCTTCTTCCATGATCTGAGCCCGGGCAGCTGTTTCTTCCTTCCTCGTGGGGCCTATATCTACAACACTCTGACTGAGTTTATCAGGGTAGGTCATTTAGTGTTCTAAAGTTTGCAGCCAGTAATACATATTTGTTTCCCCAAACATTTGTTCATTTTAAAGAATGTACCAAGTTATTAGATCTGACAGTCCAGGATTTAAATCTCACCCCTACCAAGCAGCCACTTGTGCAAGGCCCTTTGATACAATCTTATATTTTATAATTGTGAGTTTTTACAATTATAAGTCACTCTGTATAACAACATTGCTAAATTACTCTATATAATTGTAAATCTAAAAATATGGACTTTGGTTACTGTTTCAAATGACTTTTACAACAGGATATACATTTACTCTGTCAAATTAAAGATGCCTTCTCATTGTGGGTGGCAGATAAGATTTAATGTAAAATCAGTATGTGGTGGTCAATATTGATTTTAAATAATTAAATGTATGGAAAGCACTAAAGTACCGTGGCTATTTAGGTGACACAATAATATACTGCGCTGTTTAAAATGCAGTAGTTTACTGGTATTTTAAGTACAATCTTGTACCAAACAGTCATACAGATTTAAATCATTTTTATCCTAAATTTGGCCATGTGCTTTATTTACAATGATAAATCTATACACTAAACATTTGAACATATAAGTGTAAACATACTATTACTGCTGTTGTATAAAAATGTGTTTAGAAACATACATAGTATTTTAAAAAATGAAAGCAAGATACCATAAGTACATTAAAACTGTATTTGAGCTTAATAAGAAATAATTTATTCTTGTTGCTAATCTTTTTTCTGTTGCATTTAATATAGCCATCTTCTTCATTTAAAGCCTTTTATTAGAACATATTGTATTATGTGTGTCTGTAATATACATATAGGATGAGTATTGGAGGAGAGGTTTTCAGGAGGTGGCGTCTCCTAACATCTATAATAGTAAGCTATGGGAGACATCAGGCCACTGGCAGCACTACAGTGAGAACATGTTCTCCTTCCCCGTGGAGCAGGACGTCTTTGCTCTTAAGCCCATGAACTGCCCTGGACACTGGTAGGTCATATAAGAACAATGTATAGATGTCTTTATTCTCAGAGTTATGAAAAACTGGGAGGATATGAACAGCAGTGATCTACTAAAACCTCAAAAAGTACAGAACAAATTGCTCTCCATAAGAGGCGGTACAATTTGTAGGTCACCAGCCAAAAACGTAGAGCCACCTGCATCCTATAGGTAGTGTTCTGTGAGCACTGATGAACAATTGGAGAATGAGTAACACAAACTGTGCAATAAAATGACTGTCTGACCTCACATCTGCAACATGGAGCAGAATTGTGAATGTCTCTAATAAAGTGAGTATAAAAAACAGTTTACAAACTCTGTTTAATAATAATGAAGTACTTTAATGGTGAAACAGAGATGACAAATACTATAAACCAAAATTATTGTTAAAGATTCTTTGCTGTTTGTCAATGTGCAGGCGTGACTGATATATACACAAACACACACACACACACACACACACACACACACACACACACACACTGTATACAGTGAGTATTCAGACCCCTTTTAAATTTTCACTTTGTTTCATTGCAGCCATTTGCTAAAATAAAGTTCATTTTATTTCTCATTAATGTACACTCAGCATCAGCATCTTGACAGAAAAAACAGACATGTTAACTCACAAGCTGTCCATTTCTTCTTATACTTCTTGAGATGGTTCTACTCCTTCATTGGAATCCAGCTGTGTTTAATTGAACTGATTGGACTTCATTAGGAAAGGCACACACCTGTCTATATAAGAGCTCACAGATCACAGTGCATGTCAATACAAATAAGAATTATGCGGTCAAAGGAACTACCCAAGGAGCTCAAAGACAGAATTGTGGCAAGGCACGGATCTGGCCATGGTTACAAAAAACATTCTGCAGCACTCAGGGTTCCTAAGAGCACAGTGACCTCCATAATAAGTACATGGAAGAAGTTTGGGACGAACAGAACTCTTCCTAGACCTGGCCATCCAGCCAAACTGAGCAATTGTGGGAGAAGAGCCTTGGTGAAAGAGGTAAAGAACGACCCTAAAGATCACTGTGCGCCAGAAAATCGCTGAGCTCGAGAGCGAGAGAGATGAAAGTTCCACAAAAATACGCTAAATCCTGAGGGTCTGAATACTTATCAACATGTGATATTTGTTTTTCTTTTTTAATACATTTGTAAAAACAATTCTACGTCTTTTTTATGTCAAGATGGGATGCTGAATATACATTGAGAAACAAAAATGAACTTTTTGGATTTTAGGAAATGGAATGAAACAGCCAAACAGAGTGAGACATTTGAAGTCTGAATACTTTCCGTACCCACTGTACTTATATATTGTACCCTGTCCCAGAATATGCCATGTGCTTTTTCATGTGGCCCTCAGCTTTGTGACACTGTTGATGTATGGATTTCTGGCCAGAAAGCACTAGAGGGACTTTAATCTAGGTCATCATGATAGTGTGCTAGTGAATTTATTCTCAAGCACCAATAAAAATAGAAAAAAGTACAAAAGACCATGAAAGTTTTTTTGGACTTCCTAGCTGATTTTTTTTTTTTTTTTTTTGAAGGGGGGTGGGCGTGTTTCCAGTTGCCCAGGCTGTAAATTTTCCTACCCTTGAATAATAAAATGAGAAGAAACCAAGATTCCTATTGTAACCAATTGTGGTTTCTCATATGGTTTCATTTCATTCACCCACATCCATTCAGCTTGATGTTTTCTCACCGGCCACGGTCGTGGAGGGAGTTGCCATTAAGGCTGGCTGACTTTGGTGTTTTACACCGTAATGAACTCTCAGGGACTCTCACCGGCCTCACCAGGGTCCGCCGATTCCAGCAGGATGACGCACACATCTTCTGCACTATGGAGCAGGTACTCATTTTTAAAAATAGATTTAGTTTTTGTTATTAAAAGATAACATTGATACATACTTGTTCATTATACAATTTGGTCAGTTGTTTGTGAGAAAGATTTTGATTAAGAGATTTGGTCATTTACAATAACTCTAGCGCCAAGCAAATGATGAAAGCATGAGTCAAGTGTGTTCGAACCTGTTTGCACAATGGCAAGTTATGCAAATTAATTATTCTTTTAATAATTAATACTTTTGTTTATAGACTAAACTTTCCTGAGTATTTGCTTTGTTTCTGTTACAGACTATTCATATATGAAGTCCTAAGCAGTAATGTTTTGGGTAAACTGACCTAATAAAGCCATTTGTCCACTTTTATATTTCCAGATTGAATCCGAGATGAAAGGCTGTCTGGACTTCCTGCGTTGCGTCTATGACGTTTTCGGTTTCTCCTTTCAGTTAAATCTGTCCACCCGGCCAGAGAAATTCCTGGGGGACATCGCCATTTGGAACCAGGCTGAGAAGGTAGATTTCTAGAGATCCTTACTTGTTAGTTTACATTTAGATTCCAAACGAATCACTCACAGGTTTAGTAATTATTAATTTACAAGTAAGATCTCTGATAGCACTTGGTTAATATGGTGTTGGCATTTGGTATGATGCAACCTATAACAGTTTAGCAAGCTAATGCATTGTAATTACATTTCTATATGCACTAAACGTTATAAAGATATGCCAGCAACTTAATGCTTCTCCTGTGTGCTTTGCAGCAACTTGAAAACAGTCTAAAAGAGTTTGGTGAACCATGGAAACTAAACCCTGGAGATGGGGCATTTTATGGGCCAAAAGTAAGACCATGACAGTGTGGAAATAACAGAAAATTGCAGTAATATGCTATTTCACAAAATAATTATTCTGCTGCAGATTGATATCAAAATCAAAGATGCAATTGGCCGGTATCACCAATGTGCCACTATCCAGCTAGACTTTCAACTGCCTATTCGCTTCAACTTGACTTATATGGGGTGAGAAATGGTTTAATATAGTCAAAAGTATTTTTAGTTATATTGCTTCCTTGTTACTTACACTATTATATATGGTTTTTCTACAATGTGTGTGTTTTGTATGTGTGCATTGCGTCTTCAGTACTGACTGCTATGATCCATTTCCTTACAGGAAAGATGGAGATGACAAAGCCAGACCTGTTATTATCCACCGTGCAATCCTGGGCTCAGTGGAGAGAATGATTGCCATTCTTACAGAAAACTATGCTGGGAAATGGTAACATACTTGATTAATTGACTGTTATAACCAATGAAGGAAAAAATCAGTAATTGAAATGGAAATCTGCAATTTAAAATGCATATTATGCATCCACTATGATGCGTTATTTACATTCATTACATTACATTTACACAGTTTCCACATGTGGCTGTGCGAGTCTTTTCTATTCACTTTGCCAGATCGTTCATAAGATAATTCTGACTTATGTAGAGTTAATGGGTGCTTACATGTTTGAAATAATCTTTTGACAATCGTCACAAAAGTACTGGACATAATTATCCATAATTTGAACATAGCTATGTATGAAAACCTTTTTATGGTCTTTTCTCAGGCCACTGTGGTTATCTCCTCGGCAGATCATGGTAGTGCCTGTTAATCCTTCTCTTGAAGAATATGCCAGTAAGGTATGGTCCACTGCAATTCAATAGTGTTTACAAGAAGGTTGTTGGCCCCAGATACTAACTGTTTGCGGCCCTATAGGTGTGCAAGCAGTTTACAGTGGCTGGTTTCATGGCGGATGCAGATCTTGACTCAGGCTGCCTTCTAAACAAGAAAATCCGCAATGCCCAGCTTGCCCAGTACAACTTTATTTTTGGTAAGACACAATCATGGCTATGAAGGAACGTTGTTGTGAACATGTGTGGCTCAGTGGAGACAGGAAGTTCATCAATGGTCAGTAGACCAAATTATGGTATAAATCCCAGGAACCAGACCGTTAACTTGCTGACAACTAGTTAATAGCGTTAGTAGTTAGTTGTAAATATCCATAATACTGAAACATAAGACCGTTTATAATTAAGTATGGAAAAATGCTTCAAGCAAATTAGAATGTTCAACAATTAAAGCAAGAAAAAGAGGTAGTGTTTTGTTTTTATAGTAAACTGGAAGTATTGGGATGCATCACACACCTTAATCAATAAAAAAAACACAATTACTGTAATTCATTCTTTGGCTCAATACTTCAGGGGCAACTTATTGTGTAAAACATAAATATGGATGGATAAATATGGATGTTAAAACAGTTAGGTCCCCCTGTCACTGTCTTTTACCATAACCATGGACATGGACCATGGAACCATAATAAATGGACATCAGAAAAACAAAAATGGTGCGGGACTGTGGTAACCTAGCAGGTAAGGAACAGGACTGTGTTCCAGGATTCTAACACCTTAGCTGAGCTGTCACTGTTGTGTCCTTGAGGAAGATTCTTAACGCTCAATTGCTTGAATTTTATCAGTTGTAAGTCGCTCTTGATAGGGTGTCTGGTACATGATGTAAATGCAGTGTAAATGTAACTGTGTGTGACACATACATACACGGTCGATTCCGGTTAATTGGACCACATCGGGATGCGATTGTTTTGGTCCTAATAACCAGATGGTTCTATTAAACGAACATGCCCTATGTTACAAGACGGGATGTGCTATAATTTATTTAACATATTAAATGTTAAATGAACCTTTATTATGTGATTTACACATATAGCGAACGTACAAACAAGAACTACTTTTGCTTACGACCTTTGTTCATTGAAAAATACATTTGCGGACAAGTTTTTCGAAACGATCTACAACAAAATATATAGATACTCAGCATGCGAAGCATAATACTGTAAAAAAAAAAAAAAAAAACAAGTTCTTACTAAATTCCAGTCAACGTTTGAAGAACTTATCCAGTGTGATCTGATGCTTTCTCTTGACGGACTGCACTTGAAGAAAATCGAGAAAGTTGTGTGTGGGTTTTGCTCTTGTCAACACGACTTCCTCCCATAAATCGCTGATCTGCTTTGTATCCGCTAGGTGGCGACTTGTGGCTTATTTTTCTCTCACGTTCTTTGGTCCGATTAAGCGGAATTTTGGTTCAAATAAGCGAATAACATTACACGTATATAATAGGATTTGTTTTGGTACTTTAGGATTTGGTCCGAATAATCGGCTGGTCCCATTAGACGGTGGTCCAATTAACCGGATTCGACTGTATATTTTATTCCTTCACAGTGTATATAAGAGGTAATGTATATAATCAGTGCTGTATAGTCTATCATGCTATGCTACTCTATTTCTGGTTAACTACAGAAGCCAATTATTCAACCATGATGTCTCATACAGATTCACAGAAAAACAGATTGTACTTGCTAACTATCTCATAGCAGACGTTTGAATTAAGGTTCCACATTGCTGAGCTAATGGTGTTTTTGGGATTTGCCACATGATTACTCATGACTTTCTTAAAAAAGGCCAGTTCTAGTACCTGAAAAAATGGCTGATGATACAGACCTAGGGCCCATACTAAGAAGTTATTCATGGTAAATCAAGGACAGAGTTTAGAGGTTTCCAAAATGTGCTAACATACTCACAGTGAATAGTTTTTCAGCCTGTTTGCAGATGAAGCGTGCAATGCTGTTATGCCAACTGTTGCTCTTGCAGAGCAGCTGTGAACACTATCGTTGACATTATGCATTATTTGTTTCATGTTTTTGTCCTGTTGATGTTGTCCTTGGCAGTGGTCGGTGAGAAGGAGATGACGACTAACTCCATCAATGTGCGCACAAGAGACAACAAGGTCCATGGCGAGCTGGCAGTGTCAGAGGTTTTGGCTCGACTCGCTCTTCTCAAACAATCGAGATGCAGAAATGCAGAAGAGGATTTCTGAACAGAAAGGCCTCTGATCCCAACTCAGAAGAATCCAACCTCATTTCACTTGCTCCGGACCCTTCTATTTAACAGAACTGATGAGCTATATTGTTGTTTTACTTCAGTACTGGAGGTTACTGGGGGTTTGTGCTTATTTAAGAAGGAAAACCGGTGTATATCTCAGCTATTTGTGTTTGCTAGACAATGAATACAATACAGACAATATCAGCTGCTACTTGAACTTTTCTGGCTGCTACAATTTTGAGGAAAACAAAGAACGCAATTACTTCAGGGGCATATGTAGAAACTACATAACTACCAAACAATTTGGATCGCTCACTTCAACTTAGTTGAAGGTAGTAACAGAGGTGAGAAAAAGCTTTTGTTCTTTGGCTTGGGACAGAAAACTTTCAACAGTTTAGCTGGAAAGGACAGAGGGCAAAATGTAAGACGAATGGAACAACATAACTAATACAATTTAGTAAAGGAAAAACAATATAGCTAAAATGACGAACACTATAAAAGTTTTACCTACGGTAAGAGCAGGTTTTGTTTTTCAGCGCATCATGTAAAATCAGTGCGGTTCTGTTGGCTTGAATACTCGAGTTTAAGGCCTTATGGCTGGTTTATTTTTTGGGCTGTGTTTTTGAATGCACTGGATGTAAGCAAGTAAGAACATTTTGTCAGGTAGATATTTGTTTCATTTGAAACATTTTGAAGATGTGTCTTTAAGGGGGGAATCACCGTGATGTTACTTAATGGTAATGATGAAGTTGGGAAATGTGATGTAATGTTCTACACCATTAAAGAACAAACTTGAAGGCATTTGAAATCCTGTTTCTTTGGGTAATGTAGCTTTCATGAGTGTGTATTCATCCTCTAAAATATAAGACCATTGGGTCGCGTATACACTTCACAGCCTGAAGTCAAATCCTGGTGAGTGATTTCCAGATTACAACATTCATAGTGGACACAAAGGACTGCACGCAAGGTGTGGTCCAAGCTTTACCCAGTTCTGTGATGTTTGCGGGGGGGTTGGTAGCATTGATTAAATTTGTTTTTTTTTTCCCCTGTAAATTTGAACCTGGATGCCTACATTGAGCTGTTGAACTACTGGGTTTTGTCTTTTGTTCATTATCTTATTGAGGAGCATCATATTCATATCCCTGTATTCCAAGGTGACTGCTCTCACTTTCACAGGGCTGCAAATATGGCTGACTGGCATATTGAACAATCGGGAGCAATCACACATTTGAACTGGCCCACAAACTCTCTGGTTGTGAATCCTGTTGAAAACATCTGGGACTACCTGGGACAACGAGTAAAACATTTGGGGCAATAGTGGCTGGACATTAATGTCACCTACATTCAGAAATGTGCCCAGTCCATGTCAAACTGCAGCTCTTACTTGTGCTTGTAAAGGTATTATACACGTGCAAGCTTCAGTTAGTCCAAAATGTGAGAAAATGAGCTCATATCAAAAATGATTTATGATCACTTATTGGCTGCCAGTTAAATATATCTCCTTGTATGGAGTTTCCTTTATGGTAAATTGGCCTGAGCTGAGTGTATAATCAAAATTGTGACCATATGATTAGTGTTGATGTAAACTTGTGTACGGATGAGTGGCAAACTGGCCATTGATGCTGATTGCAACGTTAAATGAAACCAAATAAACAAATACCAACACATAAAGCCCTAAATAGTGCATCATGAGCCACCCTGTTCATGTCCTGGTTCATTAATATTACTGATTAAACAGCTGAAGTTTTTACTGACAGTGTACCACAGATATGGGATAGCATTCTTGTCAGTGTTCTAATCTCATGGTCTTAGTTTTTAAAACTATTGTATTAAGACTTACTCAATTATTCTTAATTTACTTAGTTAGGCATTTTACTAATTGCTGCTCTTTTAGGTAAGAATGTAGATCTATGGTCTATAGTCACAGAAAATTTCAGTAGGATGTTGGTTGCCTTCCTCGCATGACCACCTGGTATTGTGACAGCAGAGAGGTTGGTTGATTGGGTCTCAGTATGCCCTTTTACATATTCTGGCACCCCTTTTGAGGTATGTTGTAATAACTTCAGCTGCCTGAGTACATGTTTGCACTTCTTCACCATTTACAGCTGATTTAATGTTTGCTTCTCTCTTTCTCCAATTTGAACATTTTGTCTGTTACTTCGCTTGCCAGTGATTAGCGCAGTTGCCTCACAACCTTAGCAGCCCTGGAACAATTCATACTTTCACTGTATGAAGTTTTTATGTTTTCTCCCACAGTCCAAAGATGAGCTAAATTTAACTTAACTGATTACACTAAATTGGTTCTATC
>JAUZST010036282.1:0-27852 GCA_034779995.1 Parotocinclus haroldoi | reverse complement strand
AGGTCTAGAGGAAGAGCCAGTGCATTAATGCTGCCGAGGTCTAGAGGAAGAGCCAGTGCATTAATGCTGCCGAGGTCTAGAGGAAGAGCCAGTGCATTAATGCTGCCGAGGTCTAGAGGAAGAGCCAGTGCATTAATGCTGCCGAGGTCTAGAGGAAGAGCCAGTGCATTAATGCTGCCGAGGTCGAGAAGAACAGCCAGTACCTTAATGTTGTTGAGGTTGACCTCATTGAGGGTTGGGTCGTTGGACTTTATCCGCTGTAGAGTATCGTCCACATTGGTTGGGTTTGGAGCCTCATCAAATACTGGCTTCACTTTCTCTCCCTTAATTACATCTGAAACAGGAATCACTCTATTAATGATAAACTGAACACTAACACACTAATTAGCATTACAGCAGAGATACATTCGGTTCACACAATAACAGACAACTAAATTAGCCACGGTTTAAATCCCACTACTGACTGGATAATAATTGAGTTTAATAAACTAAAATAAAGTTATTACTTTTATACTTACCATTGTAGCCATCCTTGTTGGAGGATGCCTCATAGCTTTGTGTGCTCGTCACTAATGTGTTGACGCCGAGAATAGCTACAAAAATGACACCGTTTTAAGAATATGATCTGAATAAGTGCAATCAGGCTCAAAATAAGACAGTTTCCATTACGCACTAGAGAAACCACTTACTTCAAATGCCAAAATCCTAATATAAGCACTCGAATCTGACATCATCGAACAAAGTCTTTTCATATAACCTCAAAGCTGGGAGAAATTACTGACAAAAATACAAATACATTTCTGCTTCAGTCATGGAGTTGCAATGCATTTTCATGAGCGGGAAATGATCAATTGGTCAGGAGCGAAGTGAACAATGTATGCTGGCAAATACACCCAAACGCTTAAAGAAAAGCTGCAGTCATCCATTAGACAAATGAAGGTGTGCATATGGTTCACCTTCACCTTTTGGGGGTTCTTAAGGACAGGAAGCCCAAAGTTCTTGAGCAGCCAAAGCAGAGCCCTGAACGAAACCTGACAGAACGTCTGAGGACAGGCATGAAGAGAGCAGTTCACTGGCGCTCATCACAAAATCCAAGGAAACTTGAACCATTCCTTAAGGAGGAAGGATGCAATTGCACAAGTGTTGAAATTTAAAAGTGAGCCAGATCGGCCACAATCAGTAGGAGTGTACCAATGCATTATGACACGGTGCAACACGAGGCAAAACAAATAATACAATATCCGTCGTCGGTAATCGAATTGGAAATCCTTATTTTATTTTTTACACCAACAGAAATGTTGTTTTAGCAATGGTATAATGACCACTGGTGTTCATTCTATTCTTTGTGGGCTTTAGCATATCTTGGTCTTTTCACCCCGTTTCCCTTGCTTCTTGGCTCTCTTAAGACTTTTGCACAGCATTATACACACTGTTCAGCAAAAATATTTTGATGTAATTTATTACATTTTGTGAGCTGTATATTACCCATCAAAGATCTACATACTATGACAACGGTTACATTTAATCTGGTGACCTGCTTACTAAATCAGTGTTTTTATTATCTGATTTTTTTACCATACCTGCCAGGTCTGACAGCTCGGTGTCGGTAGCGGTGGACAGAGCCTCTTCTAGCTCAGGGTCCAAGGTTGTTACTTCTTCCTTACGGGTCTCTAACGGCTTTTGTTTAGGCACCCAGGCCTTTCCTAGAACACCAGAGACAACAGTTCAGTCACTTCTTGTTACCACAGGAGAACAAGCTAATGATTAGTACTTAATATGAAATCAAGCAGCCAATGTAATTCTTAAACGTTAGCACACAAAACGGTGCGCAGACATTTTCGAAGACCCATAAGTGGCAGATTGGAGGAGCTGGGCTATGAACTATCTCCTGCAATATTTAATGCTGGATTACTACAGTCCACCAGGCTGCCAAGCAAAGCTCTTAACCCAGAATCCCTCAAGTCAAACTGAATTTCCCTCACGATAACAGCACCTACACTTAAAGCCTTAAATATCACTTAAATATCAGATTTCACTCTTAATTCTCATGCACAGGATACATGCTTTGGATTCAATCTAATCTGTAATAGCTGATTTGAAACAAACATTTCCTCCAGGGGTGTCCAAACTTTATTCAGAGGGGCCAGATTGGACCATATCAAAAGTACCGGTCTCTCATTCCCAATATATTACACACAAATTTTCCAAAGCATTCAGTTAAAATATTCCTATAATTCATATATTTTTAGCTACTATTATTGACTATTATTATTTAAATGTAGATTATTTTCTTCAAACATTTAGGCATTATAATTCATCATTATTATTATTATTATATAATTCATGGCTTCAGTATTTCTCGTGTAGGTTGTATTTTATTACTATTGCTTTTATTACCAGACCTATGGGACTCAATAACCAAGTCTGATATTTCTTAAGTCACATGTTTCACTTATTTAACATACAATATCTTATATATGTATATATAAAGCTATAAAGTTCAAACTAGATGCTACAACGTTGTGCCTTCCACTGCATTAGAGGTCATACAAATGGGAAAAAAGTGCAACATGCTGGTGGGAAACTTATAAATTTATTTATTTCAATCAATTAAGTTCTGTTCACAGGACCCATTTGACCCTTGGGCCAAACCTTGGACACCCCTGCTTTACACAATGTGAACAGAGAGTTGGTGTGTGAGTAGAGGGACAACAAATCATCAGCATAAAGCAGTTATGGGTTTTATATTCCCTTAATCAGTATGATGACAACATACACAACAGCTACTATCAATGCAGTTTGCATTTGTCTTATCGAGATTGACGTACAATTGATTTTTGCAATCCAGGTAACTGTGGTTAAAGAGTACGTCTCAAGGACCCAACACTGACACCATAAACCATCTGCTTTATGGTCCAGAATCTTAACCACTAGACTACCACAGTCCCAATCAATGCTGCTGCCGCAACCCACAAACCAGTACACCAATGAAAAACAAGGACATGTATGCGTGCATCAGAACACCTCAGTAATGAAAGAAACACTGGATCGTTGATCGAAAAGTTGATGGTTAAAGTCATATCACTGCCAAACTATCTGTATTTAGTCAAATGCTTGGTCTGTATCAGCTGCAAGTCATTCTGTGTAAAGTGTATAAGGTCTGCTAAATGATGTGAAGGCAAACTAGTTTCAGGTGCATCATCCCAGAGTGGAATTCTGGTCAGAGTTTCTGTCTGAGGTATGTGAGGCTGGGCAGGATCCCAGCACTCCAACAAAGATGCCTGCTTGCACACGAACCAAAAAAAGCCAGTATAATGTAAGAGAAAATGTAGGGGATCTGTACAGGGTGAGGAACACTGACAGAAAGAATTGGGCATATTCAGATTGGGGGTTAGAAACCATCCAGACTGATATACAGGTATATACCCCCACCCCCCAATTTATGATAAACAAGGAACATTAAACACCTATTAAACATGTCAAATGTGACTGGTGACCACGGCTTTTCCTCACTACATTTAAAAAAAAAAAAATACTCCACTTTCGCCACGTGACACACTGTGTGAAAAGCTGCCGAGTGCAGAAGAGAATTATACCGTAAAATGGGCATATGTACATTAAACATGCTTTACATACTTAAAGTAAACTGCAGGTGAGCAAAATCATTTGTGTAAAGCTTTTTTTTATAAGGTATTTAATATATCATGTCAATTTGAATAGTGTAATAAAAGTGAAAAGCAAAAGTTATTGAAAGACCAGTGTTTCCTCTTTCAGCATTCCCTCCTTACATCACGCACTGCCGACTTTCTCATCTGACTGTGGAAGAACAGCATGTATCCCTTGCTTGAGAAAATTTGAAATTTAGAGTGCGATTTCTGTTGAACGTGTATTTACGTTTATTATTGGATTCCCATCGTAATGAGGAAATACCTGGACTACCTTTATAACGCATTGTCAATCACTGGACCCAAAAACTTGAATTTGAACACGCCATAATACTCTTCTCCAATTATCTTCGTTCCAATCTTTGTGAGATGTAACATATTTGAACCTTTTCATCCTGTTCCCTCTTCCAAAAAGACCATTCCTGACGAAGCTTCTACAGACCATACAAGGGTCGCCGTTGTATCTTGATAACCCACCCAGGTGCTGCTATTTCTCAAACGTAAGGAGAAGAGAAACGTGTTCGCAATTTTTTTTAGAATACTGCACACGTAGAAAGAAATCGAGACCAGTATGTGCACGTGTGTGTTTTTGTAGAGCCATAAATTGTCAAAGTTACAATATAGCCAGCTTGAACGATCAGCCTGCTGTTTCTCAGCTTGGCACACTGCCATGCTGACCCACAGAGGGTATTTAAGCCATGCCTCTCCAGCAGGACTGAACTTGGCTTACCCCGCTTGATCACCCCGTGGGTGCTTCCTCTTCCGCCCCCTACGGAGGAGTCTACTCTTGTAGACAAAATAAATTCTGTTACAAAACCCTTTAAAGATCAGCTTTCATCCTTCTTGGATTGTTCTCACACAAATCCTGGATGGTTTGCTTTGCTTCAAAGTCTGCTGGAGTGACTTATTGTATTTTCGAAGAAGTGGTTTCTTTGAGGGATGAAGGAGGAGATTTGCTTCAAAGTCTACATTCCAGAGCTTTCGACAAAGCTTCAGCGAGGTTTAAGCCTGGTAAATATGAAATGAGTTAACGTCTATGAAAAGAGCATCATCATGGCAAAAGTTGCATCAGCTTTTCTTTGCTCACACGTTGTTCTTGGGAACGGAACATTTCCTATTTTATGTTGATCTGAATCATAGTGGTTTGTTTTGGGGGCTGTAAGTGAGAACTAACTATCCCCGTCAGTGAGTTCTGCACTGTTCCACACACAGTTCACCTTTAAACATGAAAAAATGTCTCTAGTTTGTTTAGGCCACATCTTGGCTTTTTATGACATCCACAGATAAAGGCACTAGGTTTTGGATTTTGCATCTGTGATTTGGCCCACACCAACCATATGGTCTTTTTGGAGCTCTGCGAGTTTCTTAATATTGCTTTAAAAGGTGGCAGTATTTACTGATGGAGCTTTTGCAGCCAAAATTTGCTTCTAATTAACAATGAAGTATTAGGGCAAAGCAAATGTTATTTATGCAGAGATTATCCCAAAGCAGCAGCAAGAGGCAACAGTGGAAAGGAAAGAACCATAAGCAAGAAATAAGGATTAGCCCAATTCTACTGAGACCTAATTATGTACATAGAAACAAGTAAGGGTAAAAGAAAAAACCTCCCTAATATAGACTGACTCATGACAGTGACCCTCAGAGGAACCAGAGGAAACTTTATTCACAAAAACCTTTAAAAAAATACTTGAATGACTTTTATGAGTACAAATGTTTATGTATGCCAGAGCATACAGTAGTGGTGGGGAACTCAAGTCACATGGTTCAAGTCACACGGCTCACAAATTTAAGGACTTGATACTTGATTAAGTGATTCTGTTTCAACATGCACAAACCTAACAACCATTCAGAACACAAACAGCCAGAGACAAAAGACAAATGTTTGAAAGAGCACGCACAAAGGGACACTTTAGAGACAAGTTAACCTAAAACACGTCTTCAAACTGTGGGAGGAAAACAGAGTACACGGAATAAACCAACGCATTCACAAGAAGGACATGTAGACTCCACACAGAAAGGAACGCTCCCAATCGAAAAACCCAGGACCTTCTTTGTTTGAGGCAGCAGTGCTACCCACCGAGCCACCGTGCTTCCCCCTTGTAACAGAAATTGGTTATTGCAGGCATTCAATTAAATAGAAATTGCTTTTAGCAGTTGCAAAATAAATCCTGTTAGTTTGTGTTTACTGTGAGACTAAATATACTGCGCACAAAAATTAAAGGACACTTCAAAATATAATAGCCCATAATTAAATATTTTGTCTGCAGATATATACACCGCATCTGGTTCCAATTAAGAATTTGTTTTTCAGGCTTGTGCTGGACTGCATCAGGTGTGGCAGATTGTCAAAAATCCACAACATGATAGATGTTATTTTGGAAGATTTTGAACACCCAGACAAGGAGGAAACCCCCACAGAAAAGATGGGTTGGGACATAAACCTTATGTCTCTGGAGCAACAAGGTAGCAGCACTAACTGTAGTGCCACCATTTCATCAGTTCTATCAAACTCAAAACACTACATATATCTCTGGATCTGTGGTTATTCCCGTAGCTATGAGCATTTGGGACATGCCCCTATTAGGAATGTGAGTTGGGAGCTGTTGTTCCAGCACAGTGCATTGAGGAACCTCTGAAATTTGCACCCAGTAGTTTCCTGCACTATAAATATTGTGTGGTGATAACCCACAATCCCTCAGCGCATGGCTGACACTGCTATGGAAACAGTGTTGTACCAAATTAGTGTCAGAAAGTCTTGGCATGTTTTCAGATGTCGTCAGTTTTCTTCCTTTAAGTCGGTCTCTGGGGAATTTCAGCATTTCCTGTCTCATGGAGGATTCCAGAAAGAAGAAATTCTCATCCATAAAGTGTGATCCATTTGACCTTCCTCTCCACAAACTCGGCGCAAAATACCCACAATAACCCACTCTTAAAAACGATTTACAGGTTTCATCAATGCAGGAACATTACCTGTATGAGTGACCTGTATTAAATACCCATAATAATGTACCAATGTTCTACTGTGGCCTTTTAAGATAATATAATATAATATAGTAAAGCTGATTTGAGAAAATGCACTATTGTAAAAAGTACTATAGAAATATATTTGACTTGACTGGCTACTGTCGTAGCTGTTAGCACTAGATCATGCTAAATGAAAACAAGCAACAATTTTTTATCGGTTATATTTCATGAACGTTCCATTTCTGTCACTGACAGTTGGTAAGTGAAGGTCTCATTTATTTAGACTTTACTGCTTAGTCTTTAACAATGGAGCACTATCTCAAAGCAACTATCTAGAGACAAAGGCCTAACTGAGCAAGCTTGGGGGGGGAGGAATTCCCTAAATGAAGGAAAATGGGCTACGCTGATATCCATAAGAACTTAATAATTATGTTAATAGCATTATAGGTACTCTACAATTTACAATGGTGATAGGTTCCAACAAATCTGTTGTAACTTTAATTTGATTGTAAACCAAGGAGTTTAATAAATATTGCATTGTATCAGAGCTTAGTGTTCCTTAAACATACTTAAAACTATACACGGCAGTGACGGCAGCTTTTCCTCACTGCATTTCCCAGTCCACATTAATCCTGCTATGTGACTCCCCATGTCACACACTGACGAGTATCATAGTGCACCGTAAACCTGATAATATTTTATTACAAAGTATTAAATAGCTCAGGTAATCATTGAGCAATATATTTAAAAAAAAAAAAAAAAACTGTCACTATATTTCCTATATTTCAGATTTAAAAATGTTTTTTTTTTTTTTAAGAAATGGACACTGTGCTCCGGACCAAAAGACACAAAGGATCATGCTGACCATTATCAGTTGCGAGTCCAAAAACCAGGGTCTGTCACGGTATGGGGCCGTGTCAGTGCGCTTGGCAAAGGTCATTTTCAGTTCTGTGATGGAAACATTTCCAATGCAAAACAGGTAAGATTATTATTACCAATAAATGACATGAAGTTCACCACAAAACAGGAAACTACTAAATCCAGGGTTCATAGGGTCTGTATTTAAATGAAAATGTCAAATGACAATTAAATTTGACACACTTTTTTTTAATCTGCATTTGAATTACTGTCCCATGATTTTCTTCTGTCCTCAGCAAGAAGGTTTTGGAAGTTGATATGATAATTAATCCTCCTAAGATTCGTAGCCAATTATGAAACAAGACATGTGCCCCCAAAAGCATGTGTGTGAACATATGGTACATATGGTGCTATATGGTACTGTACAATATAGGACTCTACTGCATAAGGGATTACATGCTACACCGAAGATTCTATTTCCTAATGCATATCATCTTCTCCCAGTCCAATTTGGAATTGCTCTACTGTACCCATAAACTGTATTATTTAAACCAATACTATTCCTGGACTTCAGTAATGCACTTTCAAATATTAACATGTAAATACCCACACCAGATACCCAAATCAATGTGAACATACAGGACATATGGACTTTCACACAGTATAGCCTTTCGATGAGGATTTATACTAATAGTAAAAAGGCGGATCAGTCCCAGGTCTGGCATTTCATGAAGACACGATTCGCTTTGTTTGAGGCAGGAAAAGCAGGGTGAGGGCTTATGACTTGATTGTGCAAAGGTCATCCCTACCCAGCCTTGGTTATGCTTACATCTTACGCTCCCCCTCTTCGCATTTCCCAATCAGACCTGTGCTGCCAGTGGCTCCAGTCAGGGAGCCTATAATTTTACTCACATGCATCATCTTTCCATAGTCACAATCACTTATTCAAGTTATTTAAGTCTATAGAGTGAAGTGGTTATAGGGAGTTCGAGCTGTTGTTCAATAACCCCAGTGTCCTCACCGCCCTCACTCTCTTCCTTTCTTAAAAAAAAACAAAAAAAAAAACAATTACATTTTTCATAAGGACTGAAATATATTTAATATTATTATTTTAATTCTACAGTGAGAATCATGAAGTTACAAGAGAAATCAGGGATTATAAGTCATTATATCCTGACTGAAATCTGGATATAGTGTGGCTGGATTCGGTTTACGCCCCTCAATAGTACGTGTCCTCGGTGCGACAATACTAGATCTGACCTTACTTTTCGGCACAGAAAGCGCATGGACATATTCGTTCTGTTTTACTTCCTGAAACCTACTGTAAACATGGGTTTCTCACAGGTTATTACCAGTGAACTATACACTGTAATGAGGGCAGAAACCATCGACAACAGACAGAGCGTATGCTTTGGTGCAAGAGATAGCTGTTTGGTAGCTGCTGTAATTTCGGCAATGATCAGTGCTACTACTGTTCAGAGAACGCTGGTTTAGGACGCAAGGTGGGGAGAACTGTGGCTGGCTTTATAGATGCAGAAGTATCTCTATGATATAGAGCAGCTTGCTCTAGCCTTTTGGTTTCAGCAAAGCTGCTGTATTAATACGTAGGTGTTAAGTGTTAATTCCAAAAGGGTACACACCCCTGAAGAGTGATGACAAGCTGAAATGTATTAATAGATCTTTACAAATGAACACTACAGGATCGCCAGGAGTGGTTCTGAAATTACTGCACATCTACAACATCTTCCTACCCCTCTCGCTATCGTTTGTACATTGTATTGAGCAGAAACCTGTGACAGGGTTTGCTCCTGCAGTGGCTTGGCAACATGCATGGTGTGACTAGCTGTGCCAAACTTTCTGTACAAGATCAAAGCACAAGCTGAATGATAAGCTGTAAAAGTCTCCCAAGCGTTCATTCTTGCTCTTGATTGTGTGTGCATGTTATCTCTGTTGTCTTGTGAAAGCTGACAAAAGAAACCAAATACAACCCCTCCCTAACACAAATATAATGAGAGCACAATACACAGCAACACAAAGAGACACACAAACAGAGGGAGAGAGAGAGAAAATCCAGGGAGAAATGCAGAGAGAATTGCAGAGATGGATAGACAGAAAGAGAGATAGAGAGATGCAAAGACACAAAGAGACAAAAATAATGACAGAAAAAAGCAGAGAGAGCTGCAGAGAAAGAGAGAGAGAAGTGAGAGAGAGGAGAGAGAGAAGAGAGGAGAGAGAGAAGAGAGGAGAGAGAGAAGAGAGAGAGAGAGAGAGAGAAGAGAGAGAGAGAGAGAGAGAAGAGAGAGGTCTGAATTTCCTCCTGAACTTGTTGGCTTGATTGTAGCCTGATAAACAACAATAATTAGAAAATGCAGCTCCCGGAGGAACTGCGAATGCGTGTTGCCTCGGTGCGGTCGGTTCTAGCCTGGCACAGGTCCGAGACCCTGAAGGTTCTGGAAGGTGCAGGTCCAATAACGGGTGCATGTCTGAGACGTGATCGACATTTTTCACAGGAAAACAAAGGTAGCGGGCGAACGAAACAATATTGCTCTTAGCTGTGAGGAAGCACATTTCTCCCGGACATACCGGACGTTTCGGCGCTCGTCCCGTGTCGATGTGTCGAAAGCCGTAGGAGGAGATACCGACCGAAAATCTGGTTTAATAATAATAACAGTATACGTCTTGCACAGCAACATTTGGTAAAAAGAAACCAATGCAGCTCTTCATCTGAGCCTCTCGTGAATGTGACCTGTAAAATAATCCCCATTTTATTAGATCATGGCGCCTGTACGACCCTCACCTGACCTCCAGGAGACCAGCCGCCCCACCACTCCCAGCTGGGTGAACCAGTCAGGCCAACGAACTGATCCCGGAACCAAGAACCAAGCTGTGCATTCTCAAATCAACCGAGGGGTTCATAAACTTTCCTGAAACTGAATTTGTTCGGTGACGTCCACATAGGTTTGGCTTTTTTTTTTTTTTTTTTTAAAGTGAATTACTGGAACAGTTCTGGACGGATGCTGGCCGCTTCAGACCGGGAGAAGTTCGTCAGCAGTTGTTCGTTAATGGAACGTCGAAGGTTTCCTCTAAAAGCACCATCGTGTCTTTCTTCGCCAAACCACGAGCAAAATTGGAATCTCTTTCTCTCGGTTGTTTCTCAGCAACAGGCCCGAGTGTCCATCGCTCTCAGAATTAGGTAGGATGCTTGAGTCATGACTGATTGCTTTTAATAGATCTGTTTGGGTTCGGACCGACAGCCGAGCGCTCATTTAGTCTGAAACGAAGGGGTTGGAGTGACCTTCATCTGTACCAGGAAAGAACTTCAACCGGTCACGGCTGATGGTCCATCAGCTCAAATCTTTCCATTAATGATGACGGTGGAGGATTGAAAAGCCTCCTGATGTTAAACACTCTGCATCTTTAACCCAACTTAAAGAGGGGGGGGGACAGCCCAGGAATTGTGGAGTTTGTATGTTCTCCCCGTGCCTGTCTAGGTTCCCAAAGCCATGTTATTGAATCTGATGGTGGCCTCAGACTCAGACTCATTTCTATAAATGATACGAGTGAGCGAGTGATTCTCAGGAATCGATCCTGATGGGCTTTGACGAAATGTTAAAGGTGCAGTCAGCTTTCGGATTGTTTTTATCCCGTCCCTAAATGTTAGTGTTTCCATGTTTTCTGTTCCTTTTATTAGTCAGACCAGGACGCATCGAGTCTGAGTCAAGATCAACACTGAGACACAAAGTCCGAGTCAAGATCAAGCCTTTTAGTAGTCAAATGTGAGTCAAAAACAAGACCAGAAAACACTGAGTCCGTGTTAAGACCACCACTGAGACACTTAACAGCGAGTCAAGATCAATACTTTTAGTGGTTGAGTCCGAGTCAAGACTGAGACTGGGACATCAAGTCCGAGTCAAAACAGAGACTGGGACACATCGAGTCCGAGTCAAGACAGAGACTGGGACACATCGAGTCCAAGTCAAGACAGAGACTGGGACACATCGAGTCCTAGTCAAGACTGAGACTGGGACACATCGAGTCCTAGTCAAGACTGAGACTGGGACATGAAGTCCGAGTCAAGACAGAGACCGGGACACATTGAGTCCGAGTCAAGACAGAGACTGGGACACATCGAGTCCTAGTCAAGACTGAGACTGGGACACATCAAGTCCGAGTCAAGAAGAAGACCTGGACACATCAAGTCTGAGTCAAGACTGAGACAGAGACTGGGACACATCGAGTCCGAGTCAAGACAGTCAAGACCAACACACAGACACCAAGTCCAAGTCAAGATCAAAGAGGTTCCTTCTCCTGTAGTTTGACTTTCTTCTGTATCTTTACTGGCTATTCATGTCCGGAATCATCTTTTAATGGATTTTGCATTTCACCTTCGATTTTTGAGCAGAGCAGCCGGGTTCGATCCCCGTCCAGGGCCTTTCTAACTCCCATCAGGCACTTATAGAGTCCGAATGAGAGGCTACAGAGCCTGAAGCGAAACACGGAAAGCTCTGGAAGCACCAAGCAGCTGCTTGAGACGTCATTTACACTTCAGACGCCTTTTCTTTCCCAACTGTATTTATGAACTGGCTGAGCGGATACAGCGCGCTGAGAAGTGAGAAGGCAGCGAGAGCTTCCATTCCCTGCTGATTCAGGAGGTCATGGTGATCGTGGATGCCGTTTGTACCGCAGCAGGACGCCCCACAGCCTGAAATGCGGCTCCGGGGCGAATGACGTCACGAAAACGTTTTGGTCACATTTGGAAAAATGAGAGAGTACAGTCAGTGACAAAAAAAACCAAAAAAAACAACAACAACAACAAAAAAGGAAGGAAGGAAGGAATTGGAATGGAATGAAACTTTATGTGTGTTGAATAATATTATATGAGGATATATAAACGATTACAATATTAGAAAGTTTATATGGTGGAAAACTGTACTATCGAAAGCAGGCTCCAGTTCCAGCTCCAGTTCCAGTTCCTGTTCCTGTTGGGCCGCCTCTAGCCTGGATTCAGGACGGGATACGGTTGGAACCAAACAGGTTCCTTATGGCATCCATATGGACCTGTAGGTCCTTCAGACTCGTAGTTTTTTTAATCTGGCGTCCCCTATGTGCTCCACTGGTAATAAATCTGGCAACCGGGCAGGCAGAGGAAGTCACAATCTGGCGGAGACGTTCCTGGGTGAGCTGCTGAGAAAATGCCGCTTGGGAATGCCGCCATTCCACGAGCACAGACTGCATGGCTGAGCGGTTAGTGTCCCTCGTATCACTACTGGGAGTCTGGGCAGGGTGTCGCTCCACAGCAAAGGCAGGATGGAAGCGCTCACCATCCTCGAACCCGACCCCAAACAGAACCCTGCGTAAGTTTCGAATATTACGTTTGTAAAGGTCTCAGACGTTCTGGTCTGTGCCGCGTGAGGAGCCGCCTTTGAGGCCATGCGCCGTGCAGGCCGCTCTGGAAGGTCGTTAATAATGTTAATGAATGAATAAAAGCGTGCGTGGAGCTACCGAGGGGCACGGGGTCTAATCTCAGATAAGCCGAGCCTACTGGGGAGGAAACGCCGGCCAGGGAGCCGGATTAAGAGAGGGCAAACGTGGTGCGGGTAATCCTCTGGGTCAGGAGGGTCCGTATTGACCCTCGGAAGTTAATCACCCTCTTCCGGAGCGTCTCAGATTGAGCCGCGATCGGAGCCGGGATTAACGGACGACGGGCTATACTGCTTCAGGAGGTCGCTGACATCCCCTGGCTTCTCGGGGGAACGCTGGGACCCGAGCTCTGAGTTCAGAGCCTGAACTGATCCGGAGAGAATTTCGAAACAGAACGGGAGCACATTTTCAGAGACGGGCCACCCTGCTTCGGGAGATCAGTGTACGATTTGGCACTCAAAGGCCCCAAAGGCTAGCCGGAAAACGCACGGGAGGCTATGCAAGCCAAACACGGTCCGCTGTCGCGCTAATCGGGACACTGTGGTGAAAGCCGATCGTTGGCCAGACCCAGCCGGTGAGCTCTGAGACTCTGAAGGACGAAGTGACCCACATTCGGGCGCTTTTAGGTCACCGGCAGATTAACGTGCGCTGTGGGAATAAGGGGCGAGTTCTGCCTGTTTGGGGCCCCTAGAGGCGCCAAATACTGACAAATGGCACGAGTTTGGGAAGTGGAAATGATCCCAGGTGTGTCTGCCCGATCGGGCTGCTCCCTATAACGGCTCATGACTTATAACGAAACATGACTTATGATGAATTGCGGTGAAAAAAATAGGAGCTTAGAAATCTTAGATGGACTAAAAAAGCTTCTGCTTAAAAGTGCTCGCTTTGTAACGTTTATAAAAATAATAAACGGTCGATACCATTTATTCCCCTGTTCTGTCAGCAGGTGCCGCAAGAGTACTAGTTTCCTGTCATTCAGACGTGAATTAGATATATATATATATATATATATATACACACACATTATTTCCTATTTGAATTCTTAAGTCCTTAGCCATTAAAGTAAATGGACGCCGAGTGGACGGACAAAAGCAAACCCACAATGCTGCAGCGTAACTGATTGTATGTTTAATTAGGACAGTTCTACAATAAAAGCCCCTCAGTGGGCCAAGATTCGATTTTGGCAGCCCTCCAAAAAGCCCCTTAGCGAGTTGTTGAAGACGAGGACGCATCGAGGTCTGCAAAAAATAAAACGCAATTATGTCAAGCAGAGGTAAATTCACCAAAAGTAAAACGCCCACCACAGCAAAGGTACAGCAACAGAAAGGGGCTCTTAAAAACGGAGTACGGTTATTTGGGCTGATTCGGGTGGAGCTGCACTCATGGCTGAGCTGCACAAACATTTAATCGACTTTCTTTTAGTCTCCTTATTTACCTGCCGAAAAGACAGTTATCTAAATAACTCTCACTCGTAATTTATCACTTTATTTGTTTTGTTTTTTAATATTTCACCATATTCATATAAAAAAAACGTCGATGTATTTAAATGAATTTAAGGAGTTTTGGTCCTGTTAAATATCAAAAACAAAACTGGTTATAATAAAAAATAATCTGCTATATTTAAACTGCTTTTACTGTGGTAAAAAAAACAATTAACATTAGAATCTTTAATAATTATGAAGTAAAATGTGGTCGTTAGCTTTCCTTCTTTCAAATTCGTAACTTATTTCTCAATTTCTACTTTCTGTCTCTCTGATTTTCTGCCATATTAAAAAAAAAAGAATCGTATAAAACATAATAATAGTATAATAATTTTGACAAAAAAGTCAGAAACACTGAGATAAAAAGCAAAACAATCGAGGCGTTTAAGAAACATTTAGGAAGAACGTAAAATATATATACGTAAAATATAACATAAATCGTATATAAATACTAAACAAAAATGAAAGTGATTGAAAAATAAAAGGTTTTTAAACTGAAGAATAACTACAATTCTTTTTGGAAATATTATAAACATTCGAAAGACAAGATTTATTGAATAAATATTGGAGAAAGAGCAAGTAAAAGCCAAGGGGAAAAAAAGCAACAATTGAATTTAAAAGCTTTTTTTTTTTTTTTAATGTGGGATAAAAGATGACAAAAAGTAAAAACAGTCGGAAAAATTGAAATCAATGCAAAACAATTTTATGATTTATATGATTTATATATATATATATATATATATATATATATAATAATTTTGAAAAAGGAAAATAGTTCAGGGTTTGCTGGCGATCCGGTGCCCGATCCCGGAACTTACAGTGTCCGGTAGGGCATGTGCCCTGCCCCGGGTGCCAGTCCATACCAGGACCGTTTTGTTATTTTTCTCTTGTCCTACATCACATTACCCATAATCCCTTACTCTGTATAATCCAGGCCACGGGCATCTTTACAATAGTGCAGCTCTAATAGGATTTTCATCCCGTCCACAGCGAGTGCTCGGCCAGCTGTTCCTGTGCTCCTATTGGCCGCAGCTCAGTGGGCGGAGTCGGTGGGAGGCAGATGGAAAGGAGGTCGAGGTGTTTAGTTTAATTCCGAGGGGCCGTGCAGTGACCGTGCAGGACGCCGTGACCGTATCAGCCCGATACCTGCGCTGTACGAGGGTGTGTAGGGGGCGCTGTGGGATGGGGGTGTGTTAGCGGGGCAGATCAGGGGTACGATGGCGGTGGCGTTGGACGCGGTGTGTGTGCGGGTGAAGGGCGTGTGTAAGCAGAACGGTTTGCTCATCCTGTCCGTCCTGGCCGTCGTCATCGGGTGCCTGCTGGGATTCTTCCTCCGTACCAAGCAGCTCTCCGAACAGGTCAGTGCCGATCTACTGCCCCCCGAATACCACCCCGTGTCTACCCTAGCACCGCCCCACTTACCCCAACCCTATCCACCCAAAACACCTCACTGTCCCATATAGTACCGTCTTATTGACCCAGGCACAGTCAGTGCTACCCCAGCACAGCTGGACTTACCCATTGCAGTGCCAACGCAGGCAGTCCTAGGTTTCTCATCACAGCCCTGCAGACCCTGTATAATATCCAAATACCCTAGGTGGCCCGAACATAGCCCTAATACTGCCCTGTTTACCCTCCACACAGCTCCAATTACCCCAGCACGGCTTCACGGGGTCAAAGTACCCCTAATATGGAAGGACTTTTATCTCCAGGCCAAAAGCGAGCCGTAATCAAGCCAAAACTTCAGCTTGCCCCAGTGTAGCTCTACTTAACCCAACGGAGATACAGACCAGCTCTGTCCCAACTAATCTGCCCCCCAAACGGCTCCACCCCTGCCTTATCTGCCCTTATTTCATCCCGGAAGCTCAAGGAGCCAAAAAAGCTATAGTTACCAGAACCAAACAGTGTCCTTCTTACCCCAATTCAGCCTCATCGTACCCCAATATAAATCGAGAAACAATCATCCAACGGTCTGATAAAAAAAAAAAAAAACCCTCACCTCACCAGAGGCGTGATACGAACCAGAAAGACATTTTACACTTACGGTATTTATTAGCAGACGCCCTTATCCAGAGCGACTCAAGCCATTGTGGGTTAAGGGCCTTCCTCGGGGACCCATCTGTGGTAGCTTGGCAGAGGTGGGATTTGAACCCTGGACCTTCTGGTCCTTTGTCCAGCTACCTTAACCGCTAGGCTACCACAGTCTCGCTCACCAGTGTTTCATAATTAGTCTCCAAGTTACAGTCGGCTTTAAGTTTTCTGTTTTCTTCTATTATCTCCAAAAGTCCAAAGCCCGAATTGAGCAAGCCCAGGGGGACAGTGGCAAGGGAAAAAAAATCCCAAAGTCAAAAATGGAACTTGAGCCACCTGGGCGGGTCCCTGATGTTATGTGTAATACGCCACTCACAAAAATGAGGGTACATATCAGTAACCGTATCATGTTTGTGAGCGTTGTCATTAAAAGAAGGAGCACTGAGCTGTGGCAGGGCGGAAACGGACCCGTTTTTGGAGCGAGCGTGGGCTTAACGGTTTATGGGGTTTTTTGGGTTTTTTTTTTGGTTCCTAGACCATCAAACGTTTCCACCCTGACTTCGTCTTCCGTTTGGAAACCGGCATTTAATGGACTAAAAGCGCGAAGGTCTGATTCTTATGCGAAATGAGCAAGAGCAGACCTTGGGCAGGATAAAAGTGTCCCCATTCCTCGGCGCCACATGGCATTTGCGTCGGCTCTCTGGGATTACGGTCCAATCATACAAATGCTCTCAGTAATTATGCATTAGGCAAGAGAGCTGCTTAGGCTCATGCAGGTTACGGCTCCGGAGGGGAAACGCCGCGCCGTTTCCAATGCAGACTGTATGAACCAGAGAAACGTCCTATTCAGGTCAGTAAACGATGACGTAATGCCAACAGGTCAATCACGATTTGGCATAAAAGGGCATAAAAGGGAATCGATATTCCTCCCTCTACAGAGCGCAGTTCCAGTCCTAAAAAATGAAGAGGGGTGATCACAATTTGGCATAAAAGGGGCATCCGGGAAAGGAGCAAAAGATTTTTGTAGTCAAAAATGGTGCTTGAAAACGAAGGAAGGAACTTCCGGACAAATTTAAGAAGCGTAAAGGCCAAGGTTACAGGCTTAAACTGAAGAGGGGCGATCTTTCGGCGCTCCCTCAGGAACCGTTATTCATGAACATCTGATAGGAGCACGTGGGTAAGGGATTACTTTATCCGACCTTTATCAAGCTCTACAATACAGAGTTACGTTCACAAATACCGTTTAAAGTACCAAAAAACAAGCTTAGTGTTATAACCACGCCCACAAGCTCCGCCCACTCCTCTGGGTTCAGAGGCATCTAGGATGGATTATCACCATGGAGATCTTTTTTTGGACCACAGATGAATAAAAAAGGAGAATCCAGTTTGTTATAAGGAAGAAATCCAAAAGCGAGGCTCCATCACGGTACGGGGTCGGGTCCGGACCCTTGGTGAAGGTCATTTACACTTCTGGGATGCAGCATTAAAGCAGAAAAGTACACCGGGGATTTAGAGTGACATAACCTGACTGAAAGACGACGTCAGGACGTCAAGAAGTTCAGTAAAATATGGAATTCCCTTCCAGTCTATCACTGAGGAACATTGCTTTTAAACGCTTGAACATTTCCTTCGGTAATCGCAGCTTCCCCATTTCCAGGTATAATTTAAACTTTGCGTATAATAAGTGAAAGGAACCTTGGAAATGTATTCAAACGAATTTTCTGGCGTGACAGAATAAAAAAAAAAGTGCAGTACAGAACCAATCAAAGGGTCCTGCTCAGGTTTTTGAAGATACAGAACCAGGACAATGGAAGCTTCTCTAAAATATGGACATCCTTCACGTGAAGGGCGATCTGTGAAAAAAGCGCGAGAGGAAAGATCTTCCAAGTCTTCTAAGCCAAAAAAAAGCAACGGCAAAAGAGATGCCCTTGCACTCCATGGTCAAACTGGAGCTCTTTTATTACGGACCTAACAAATGGAGATTGATTTTTTCAGGAGACCGCTATGGTTTGAACGCTTATAGAGTAAAGAAGAAGAGGAAGGACAGCCATTAAGATCGATAGAAACCTTAAGAACGTTATTAAGAAGGCTGAGAGGAAAACCAAACTTTGAAGAAACTTGATCTGCAGGTCTGCTGGAGTCAGAGCTGACTTTATAGCATGTCACACCACACCTTGCCTGAGGGGGGGTTTCGAACCCCAGAATGGCTTTTTACCCCAGCGTGATCCTAATAGAGTCCTCATTTTACCCCAGCACAACTTTACTGTGAGACTCTGATGAGCAAGGATGATCAGAGGAACTCCCTCCAGTTCGTCACCAAATGTACAAGTCGTTTCAACGATCTTCCTCAAAAAACAAAAAAGAAACTGGAAGGGATTTCCATATTCCTCCCTCTACAGAGCGCAGTTCCAGTCCTAAGAAATGAAGAGTGGTGATCTCTCTGACCTCCCTCAGAACCGTCATCGATCAGTACCTGAGAGGAGCACGTCATGAAGACTATCGTTATCCAACCTTAATCAATCTCTACGATACAGAGTTACGTTCACAAACACCGCTTACAACTTTACTGTACCAAAAAACAAGCCTCGTGTAATAACCACGCCCACAAGCTCCGCCCACTCCTCTGGGCTCGGAGCCATCTAGGATGGGCTGTCGCCATGGGAACCGGGATGGTGCGCAGACCGATCAGGATATTACAGATTTTTTTTTTTTTTTTTTGGAACCAAGGGTGTAAAAAAAAGAAAAAAAAAAAGAGTTTTTAGAGAGTTTTCTTCAGGGGCGTCAACGCCTTTTTCAACGAGGGTCTCGCGTCTGAGTTTCATTTACAAACAAAATGCAAAATGATTCACCGATCCACCTCCGTTCTGAACTTCCCCAACTCCGTGGAGAAGGATTCCTGAGCGCTCGTTTTCCTCCACCGGTGCTATTCAGAACAATAACGTCTGATTGGTGGAGGCTGTGCTAATCAGGGCACTTGTTCCACTAGGTGGCGATGCGCCCAGAGAAGGTCCAGAGGTCCAGCGGAAAGCTGAAGTTCCATAAGTGTACACATGTAGAAAGCATCTGAGAATGTTTCTCTCTCTCTCTCTCTCTGAAGGAAGTGAAGTATTTTCAGTTCCCCGGAGAGCTTCTAATGAGGATGCTCAAGATGTTGATCCTTCCTCTCGTGGTTTCCAGGTAAACGTTCTCTTCTCCGTCTATTCCTCAGAAACCGGAGCACATATTAACATCTATTAATTACTTTATTTACTCCCCAGACCAATAATGAGCCATCTTTGGTGTTTAAGGCTTAAAAGGTTTTAAAGTTATTGAGCTTCGACCTCAAACTTCAGGTTCCCGCAGCTGCCGGTGCCCAAGCCTTTTTTGTTTTTAGGTTTTAGGGTTTCGTAAATTGAGAAGAGGTGGTACAGTGCTTCGAGCATCAGCCCCGGTCGTGGTGCTCAGCAAACGTGGGCTTAAAATTCGATGCATTTTGGCGCCAACGCGCGACACGTCATGCCTCGAAGCAGATGGGCCACAGCAGCCGAAAAGGAGGCGTGGCCCCTCGTGCCACAGGCATCGACAGAAGATTGGAAAAAAAAGGACCAGCCTTTGATGACTCAGATACCAGACTCGTAACCAGTCCTGTATGTGTCCGTCCGTCCTCTCAGTCTGATGTCAGGTTTGGCTGCCCTGGAGCCGAAGTGCTCAAGCCGGTTGGGTCTGATCACCATCTCGTACTACCTCTGGACCACCTTCCTGGCGGTGGTGGTGGGAATCGTCATGGTGCTGATCATCCACCCGGGGGGCGTGGCTCAGAAGGAGGACTCGGAGGACAGCAGCAAGCCCATCATGAGCTCGGCTGATGCCCTGCTCGACCTCATACGGTACACACACACACACACACACACACACACACACACAGTCCGTGGTGTACAAGGCCGCTATGTTGTGTAGAAACTTGACTCACGTCATTTAGGGTAAAGGATTTATTTAAACCTTTCATTTAAACCTTACACCCACGAGCTGAACCAGACAAGAGCGAATCGTTTTGTAACTAATACAGGAGTAATTAGGGCTGGGAATCACGAGGCGTCTCATTAATTCATTAATTGTAGACGCTCCTCGAAGGTACGTTTTGGATATGGGGGGTTGCTGTGTCAGTAACGTCTGAAAAATCCCGGAATAAAAGGTGCAAGGTGGATCAGGATCGCTGTCTGGAGTCCGTGTTTTTCTCGTCTTGGTTTCACCTTCCCATCAAATCGACCGTGTTTTATGTTATTATTATTATTATTATTATTATTATTATTACTATTATATGAGTCGGACTCGTGGAACTGAATATTGTGGACAACCAACAGGTGGCGCTGTCAGTCTCTGACTCTTTCTGACAGATAAAGGTCATTTTAACAGGTCAGTAATCGGGAATATGACCAAATCATGGAAACATGCAGTGCAGTGAAAGCGGAACGATCGAAAAAAAGATCAAATCCAAACCCCTGAAATAACAGAAATGTCATCCTGTAGATAAAATGAGGAAACCCTGAAATTCCCCCCCGGGACACAAGGAGGCAGACTGATTATTTTTAGGCGTGTGATTTCAAAGGAATTGAGTTTCAGAGTTAGTGAACATGTGAATAAAAAGCGCCAGCCTTTAGAAAACCAGAGTCTGGGACTAAAAAAAACTCCGGGACTTGCCTTTAAAAGGAAGTTTTCAACTTTTTGTTTCAGGTCTTTTCCTAACGTCTCTGTAGACGGGACGCTCCATCTCGGCCCCGAAGCCATGCTAATAAGATTCAGGATAGAGTTTGGAGAAAAAAAGAAAAGAACAAACCAACAAACTTTGGCCGAGGCCGTTGGTACAGCCTGTAAGCACTGAAATGTAACCGGTGAACACGCCCTCCCGCTTAGCTCATACTTTTATGGAGGGCGGATGAAGAACGGGTGATGTCATCAGGTACGATGGATGTGTTTTCGAACACCGGCCACGCGGTCCGACCTCGCTCTTTATTAAAGTCGCTTTACTGAGACCCTTTTGTTCGACGCGAGTCACAGCCCCAATGATGATCTCCACTAACCAGCAGAAAAAATCCAGTTCCTGTTTAAACCTGAGCTTCAAGCCAAGGCTTCTTCCGAATGTTAACGTGTTTTATTTCCCGCCCACAGAAACATGTTTCCAGCCAATCTGGTCCAGGCTACGTTTCAGCAGGTGAGCATTTCCGTTTCGTGTTTCGTTTCATGGAGGTCTTGTCCCATTTTTGACTCTTGGTTCCTCCCAAGGTTTCTTCCTTCTACTTTCAGGGCAGTTTTTTCCTTGCCACTGTCGCCCTGGGCTTGCTCCATTTGGGATTGGCCTTTTAAGATATAATAATATAAGACTGTAAAGCTGCTCTGAGACCAAGATGAACTTAAAACAGGATACGAAAACATTTCCTCTGCCGCACAATACGGTCATTCTTATTGTTGTGCGTTTTATAAAAGTTCCCGAAAACAAAAACGTCGAAAATGAAAGTAGAATGATATATATATATATTTTTAAACGTCTTTCAAGACTGCCATTCCCTTTTCTTCCAGCAGGTGTCGCGAGGGTTCAATCCTACTAGTTTTCTGTCACCGAGACGCGAATTCGATAGATATAAGATCTTAATTCTTAAGTCTTTGGACGTCAAAGCGAATGTTTTTAATTAAGGAAATCAGGAAAAAAAACGTTACGAGAGTGGTGCATTATTGTGAGTTCATTATTAGTGTAGTTTATATGTGTGTGTGTGTGTGTGTGTGTGTGTGCGTGTAGTATCGCACTAACAGCGTCCCGGTCATGAAGACGGTGAAGACGACGGAGAGCTCGAGCGTCACTCGCCGCACGCTCGTCTACAACCTCCAAGACGACAACGGAGACGGAGAGAACGGAAGCGACGTGCGGAACTTCCAGCTGGACCTGACGCCGCCGCCGGACGTGGTGATGCGGACCATGCCCGGAACGAGCGAAGGCATGAACGTGCTGGGGATCGTCATCTTCTCAGCCACTATGGGCAAGATAACACACACACACACACACACACAGGGTTTGCTCAACGTACAGAGAAGGTTTCAGCGTTTCAAGCTTAAAAATCTTACTCACGTGGAGCCAAAAGTATTAGGACACAGTCAGTTTTTGAGATCGTCTAACCGCTGGACGGATGTTTTTCCCGTTGCAGGCATTATGCTGGGCAGGATGGGTCCTAACGGCAGCGCCCTGGTCAACTTCTGCCAGAGTCTCAACGAGGCTGTGCTCAAAATTGTGGCCATTGTCATCTGGTAAGTCTTCCTCACTCAAAAAGTGACCCTATTTTAATATGTTTGAATGTTTCTGTGCTACACAGAAGGGCAGGGGGCGCTCTTGCCTTCTGATGTAGTCTGAGTAACGGTATAAGATAACGGAAGAACAGCCTGTGTGGAGCTGAAACTGGTACCGGAAGAACGTCTTAGTCTGTGAGCTGGAGCTGGTACCGCAATAAGAAGGGCCGAGAGAGAAAACAGAATGTGTAGTTAGTTGTTTTCGCAAGCACAGAGTCTACAGCAGAACGCTTTTGTAGCGCCTGCCGGTGATCCGGGGGAAGGGAAAAAAACTCGAGGGGAGTCTGAACTGGTACCGGAATAAGAGCCGAGAGAGAAAACAGAATGTGTAGTTAGTTGTTGTTGTGGGACAGAAACAAGGCGGTGGAGGGAATGTGATGAAATTAAGGCCTCTAATGATCGTGAGTGAATTACTCGGCACATTCCAGCCCTCATGTCTGACCCTCTTGACTTTTTTTCAGGTACTTTCCGTTCGGGATCGTGTTCCTGGTGGCAGGGAAGATCCTGGAGATGAGCGACCCATCTGACATGGGCAAGAAACTGGGATTTTACGCCATAACAGTGGTGATGGGTCTGATCCTGCACGGCCTCTTCATCCTGCCCAGCATGTACTTCTTCATTACCAAGAAAAGTCCCATTGTTTATATCAGGGGGATCCTGCAGGCCCTGCTCATCTCTCTGGCCACATCGTCCAGGTATTTACTCGTTTTTTTTTTTTTACGATTTTTAGCCTCGTTGCATCCCTCTCGTCAGGAGCTTCGTGTCCCCCGGAGTGACGTCAGAGTCTATGAACAGATGGGCTGGAAGGGCCCGAGCTAAACCACTGAGCTATTAGGGGTGTTTATAAACCGAGCAACAAACAGGCACTAGAGCCGTGATAATCGTCGGGGTTGCCAGATCCCACAAGAGAATTCAGCCCACGGGGCTATGGGGAAAAAGCCCAAACGATGGAAACTGCCCCCAAAACAGGCCACTTCTAAAATGTGTGAGAGAATAAATGTATATTATTTTGCAAATATCGGAGAAGGAGACTTTGAATCATGAACTAGACCTTAGAGACAAAGCCCCAAAAACACACGTTTGGGTTCTACCGTGATCTGAACCAACATTTTAGGACCCACACGATTCCCAGATCTGACCTACGTACGGGACGGGATTAAATTCCTCTCTGCTGCTGGCTGTATCAGTCGTTAAGCTGCGACGCTTCGACTGGATTCAGAGTTGATTATTTCCGGTCTCTGTCGGGACTTTCATCCTGATGCCAGCGTGATTTATATTAATAAAACACTTTCGATGGCAGAGCGTCTCCATCGCCTCAGGCCTGCGTTTGGGGGGGAGAAAAATAAATAAAATAAATAAGAAAATCTCAGCGTGATCTTTATATCGTTCTGAGTTTTGGTCTCTCCTCTGAGACACAGCAGGAGGAAAAAGATGATTTATGAACGAAACAGAAAAGTCACAGAAATACAACGTAAGAGACTCATGATACGGATCCTAACGTTTGGAACTGAATGAATCAGTGAGTGAATGAATGAGCGAATCAATCGAAGATATAATGCATGGAATGGATGGATGAAAAAAATTAATAGAATAGAGAGAATTAGTAAGATGGATGAACGGATGAATGGATGTTGGTTGGCTGAGTGAATAGATCAAAGACCAGATAGAGGCTAAACTGAGAAGAAAATGATTTGATAAAAAGAATAAAGAGTAAGGGTGGATGAATGAATGAATGAATGAATGAATGAATGAATGAATGGATATATACACAAACAATTTATGCACATTTATTGCTGAAAAAATAACAGGAATGAATGAATGAGATTAATTTATGAATGAGTGAAAGAGATAAATGAGTGAATTCAATTAATGAATGAGTTAGATGAATGAGTGAATGAATGAATGGGATTAATTTATGAAAGAGTCAATTAAATAAATGAGTGAATTCAGTTAATCAGTGAACTAGATGAATGAGTGAATGAATAAATTATATTAATTAATGAATGAGTGAAGGAATAAATTAGATTAATGAATGAATGAGTGAAATAGATAAATGAGTGAATTCAATTAACGAATGTATTAGATGAATGAGTGAATGAATGAATAAGATTAATTAATGAATGAGTGAAATATATGAATGAATGAATGATTTAGATTAATTAATAAATGAGTGAAATAGATAACTTTGAAATCAATTAACAAATGCATTAGATGAATGAGTGAATGAATGAGATTAATTAATGAATGAGTGAAATAGATGAACGAATGAATGATTTAGATTAATTAATGAATGAGTGAAATAGATAAATGAGTGAATTCAATTAACGAATGCATTAGATGAATGAGTGAATGAATGAGATTAATGAATGAATGAGTGAAATAGATGAATGAATGAATTATTTAGATTAGTTAATGAATGAATGAAGTAGATGAATGAGTGAATTAATGAATTTGAATAATGAATGAGTGCAATAGATGAATGAATGAATGAATGAATGAATGAATGAATGAATGAATGAATGAATGAGATTAATGAATGAATGAGTGAAATAGATGAATGAGTGAATTAATGAATTAGAATAATTAATGAGTGAAATAGATGAATGAATGAATGTATGAATGAATGAATGAATGAATGAATGAATGAATGAATGAATGCCTATTCAGTGGATGAAATAATGAATTGATCAGAAGTTCATGAGAGAATTAGGGACAAAAGAAAGAAAGAAATGATGGCTGAACATTTAAATGAATGAATGAATGAATAAGGTGATACAGGATGAATTAAACAGTAACGAATGAGGATTTGTTGTTGTTTATTTTGTTTCTTGCAGCTCTGCCACTCTGCCTATCACGTTTAAGTGCCTGTTGGAAAATAACCACATCGACCGGCGCATCATCCGCTTCGTCCTGCCGGTCGGTGCCACCATCAACATGGACGGGACGGCCCTGTACGAGGCCGTGGCTGCCATCTTCATCGCCCAGGTCAACAACTACGAGCTGGACTTCGGTCAGATCATCACCATCAGGTGAGGAACGGAGGAGATCCAGAGTCTCGATGGCGGCGTCCTGTAATTAAAGCAGCTAGCATGGACTGGTTTTCTGGTTTTACAGAGCAGCTGGGTGACGGCTAAACAGAGCCGGTTTGATCCCGTCTGCCGAAAACCAGAACAAAACAACTCAAGCGTTAATCCTCGGGTTAAAACCGTCATGTGACCAACCATCATCCAGCCATGAGTCCAGATCCCCATTCTCTCTCTTTAATTAATCCCTGATAGAGTTCTGCTCCGGCTTAGCTCCGCCGCCTATAACCCTCTGTCTGCCTAATCCTGCATTAACAGGCAAAAAGGACACGACGCAGAACCATAAAAAGCACAGCAAAAACCATTCAGGTCGGTTCCGGTACCAAAATAACAGTACCAAGGATTTAAGAAAAGGTTCAAATGACAGGTTTGGCACTAAAAGGACCTGTTTCAGTACCAAATGTTTCAGCTCCAGTACAGGATAGTTCTGTTTCAGACCCGAACACCAGTCCAAGTACAAGTACAAGACTTTTAGTTCCAGGACCAAGGAGTTTGGTACCAAGGACCGAGGATTCTGGTATCAGAGTATCAGTATTGGTAAAAAAAAAATCCCAGTTCCAGTACCAAAGGAACAGTCTTATAGGAACCGTGATAAAGGTTCAAGTTCCAGAACCAAGGTTTCTCTTTTAAAGACAAGTACTCCAGGTTCCAGTACTAATTCGGAACCAGATTTTGTTTTATAGCCAAGAGGCACCAGTTTCTGTTTCTGAGTTGCAGTTACGGTTCCTAAACTTCCAGTTTCAGCACCAAGAGTATCTAATCTATAACAGACCAGTTCCAGTACCGAAGATTACAAGGACAGTACCAAAAGTTTCTCTTTCAAAGCCAAATTTCCCAGGTACAGTGCTAAAGGGAACTATTACAGTACCATAGATAATGGTTAACCTACAAAAGGTTCAGGTTCCTGCACCGTTTTTCACATTCAAAGCACAACAATAATAATAACATGTTTCATCTAGTACCAAATCTATTACAGTTCCAGTACCAAAGGGTCCTGCTTCTGCTTCCAAAGTTACCAGTTCCAGTTGCAGACAAAGCTTTCCCTGGATGTAAAGATCCAGACTCAGAGCCAAAGGTTTTCGGTCCAGTACCAAAGTTTGAAGACCCAGTACTAAAGGTTCCTGTTAGAGTACCAGTTCCAGTTTGCTGGTGGAAAAAAAGTGCTAAGCTTCTTCCTTCTTCTAATTCACAGCATCACAGCCACGGCGGCCAGTATCGGTGCTGCTGGCATCCCTCAGGCCGGCCTGGTTACCATGGTGATCGTACTGACTTCCGTTGGACTGCCCACCGATGACATCACCCTCATCATCGCAGTGGACTGGGCCTTGTGAGTCCAAACATCAGTCGTAGTTATAGTTCGCAGTGGCATTATACGGTGTGGTTCCAGTTCCAGATGCAGTAACACTGACCCAGGTCCAGAGGTTCCAGAACTGGTGCTTTGTGCGATGTTAAAACATCTGTTTTTATTAGTTATTATGCTATTCTTACCTAACCGGCCAATCAGATTAAGCTGAACCAATCGTCTCTGCTGTCGCCATGCAGGAATTCTTTGGCTCTTTGGTTCTTTGGTTTATGATAAACGGGGAGATGTTTCCTCAGACCGTCCTCAGCAGTACCATCTCGTGTGTTTACAGGGACCGGTTCCGCACCATGGTGAACGTAATGGGCGACGCCCTGGCAACGGGAATCATGGCTCATATCTGCCGGAAGGACTTCATGCAGGAGGGAGACGGAGTGAGTGATGTCATACGATAATCAAATGATTCACTGATTCAAACACTGACTCACTAAAGGAAGAGGGAATCAAATCTTACTCCTGGCCAAATGACTCACTGATTCAAACACTGACTCACTCAAGGACAGAGAATCAAATCTTACTCCTGGCCAAATGACTCACTGATTCAAACACTGACTCACTCAAGGACAGAGAGTCAAATCTTACTCCTGGCCAAATGACTCACTGATTCAAACACTTACTCACTCAAGGACAAAGAATCAAATCTTACTCCTGGCCAAATGACTCACTGATTCAAACAC
>JAUZST010036271.1:8099-27853 GCA_034779995.1 Parotocinclus haroldoi | reverse complement strand
AATTATAATTAATGAAATATCCATTACTTTTTTGTGACCAGTGTAGCAACACCTCAACTGTTTGGCAGAAGCTATTGTCAGTATGAAAGCATGTCCAGTATGCAATTCAGAATGTCTTTCATTTGTTTTGTTTCTTTATTTTATTGCAAAAACAAAACAATATGTTGTAGAACAGCAATAGAACTTGATGATTTATGTTATCACCACTGAGTATCATCACTGTGCTTCTTAAACTCATTCTTTCTGCCATGCAGGGGTAGCACCTTCTACCTCACATCCAAAAGGTCCCGGGTTCGATCCCAGGGCAAAGCAGTCTGGGTCTTTTCTGTGTGGAGTCTGCATGGCGGGGTACTCCGCTTTCCTCCCACAGTCCAAAGACATGCGTGTTACGTTAATTGATGTCTCTAAATTGGCATTGACTTGTGTGTGTATATATAAGACTAGCCTTGAGATTACTTTGTGTATAGATATAACCTTGTGTGCGTCGCTTAGATGGCCACTGATGCCGTCAGCAACGTTAAAGAAGCCAAACAAACAAACTGCCATGTAGAGGTCGCTCAAAGTAAATGGGTATTTACAACTAAAACTAAATCAATCTCCTCTTATCTATGTTAAATCACTCAAATGATTTTCCCTCGTTGAATATTGTACTGGTCTGTGCAGCTCTTTGAATCTGTAAGTAGCTTACGGACCCTGGGTATCTTTACTGGATATTTGTAGCCTAAAACTGCCAACGCTTAGACCCATCTTACAATAATATCTAACCTCAACCCAACTAAAAACGAATGGCCATTACCCTTTGAGTTAATAGCTGGAGTATTGAAAGGCTCTGTTGTCTTTTTCGCTGGTTTGGTTACCATGCTATGCACATGTTCCTGTGGCGATTTTTAAAGCTTTACCGCCATTATTAATGTCAGACAGAGTGCTAAGAGGTCCAGTGCATTAAAAAAGTCGTAGAACCCGACATTTTTTCCAGCGCCCATACATTCAGTTTGAAACTTGACAATGGGACATTCTACACTGCTCCCAAATATTAGAATCAGTAGCATTTTTGTGAGCAGTATATATGAAACTGACTCCTATGTTCCTATCCAGACCTGCTGCAGAACACTGGAGTGTGTTACTGCTGTAATCCGATCAAAGCCAGACTGCATCAGGCTGTGTATTCTAACCCTAATTTCAGTCAAGCGGTCTGGACGCCGGCCCGTAAATCGTCTGAGCGAGTGCGTCAACCGTCGATTGCCTCTTTGCCAGAGACGGGCATGGTGATTTGAGTTGGTTGGCATGGCATGGGTTCACAGTCCAGAGTACGCTGTGGAAACCTGGAATGCATCTGCCGTCCAAGAAACACTTAAACGCATACTTCATGATGACTAGAGTGTGACAGGGAATGCGCGGAACATCAGTTGAGAGAGCGTGCAGCATTCCTCAGTTTGAAGTATCGTCATGAACCAATCATTTCTGTTCAATTAAAATGGCCTAAATAGAACACTGTCCTTGCAAAACCATTAGGAATGGGTACCAGTAGCAAAAGAAGCTAAAACAATCCAGGAAATCCAGATTGACCTTTGCCAATGTTAGAGCTGCCCACTAGTAGGCACCATTTTAAACTGATGCCGATGCATTTCAGGACACGGGCATCGTCCATATGGCATTTACCTGGTTCGTAGATAACGACAGTGTTTGCATCGCTTTATTGCTGTTGTTCCTACTCCTTTTTTATTATTTTGCACATCTGTGTTACAAGTGCAGCCCAAACCATTTGGAGTACAGTTGTGGCATGACATGAAAATTGATAATGAGCCACTGACGTGTCTACCATTGTTCACTGGTTCACTGTTCAGTTTGATGGGCTGCAAATGGGTTCCGTCTGTTAGGAGTGTGCAATTTTTATTGGAAATAAGGTGTCGTGCTTTCTGGGGGTTTGTCGATACTGATAATTAGATCATGCATTGGCAGTGCGCACGTTGGGTTCAATGTATTAAAAAGTTGATCCCATGTTTTTCAACTGCCTGAAATGGCACCGTGTGTTTGTGACGTAACTGGTGACGGCATTTATGTCTTGCTATCTGCTGATTTTCTCCTTCTAAGGCACTATTTGTTTGGGGGGGGGGGGGGGGGGTTTCCGCTAAGGTTTGCTGAGAATGTTTTAGGGCCCCTCCTGGTTTGAGCTTTGCATGGCGAGATGACGGTCATAATCTTCAAATTCTGTACGGTGGTTAGTTCGAAGATGGGGAATTAAGTTCAGGCTGATGCCGTCTTTAACGGCAACCCTTTTCTGAGTTTGCAGATTGACGTCGGCGAATTAAATCTAATGACACAGGCTGTGTTTTTGAATTTCTGTTACTTTTATTTGAAATTTAGACAACCCTTTAGGTCCTTTGGTCCTACAATCCTCCTTTAACGTTGTTGCTCACTGTGGATCGTATTTCTTACGGGATAACAAATGACCTGGGCTGTATCTACTTACCATGACCGCTGTCCAAGAAGTCCGTGATAATCGCAGCGCTGCATGGAGACCAGGGACTTGTGCGATTAATCCGGATCAAGGTCGGGGACATCATGTGATTGTCCTGCAGCTTCCCGAAAACGTCCTCGCAGGCTTTCACGTTATCGTGCGGCATGTTGAAAACGTGGCCTGTGCGGGGGAACGGAGGGAAGTGTTAAAATCTCCAAGGTTGCTCATCCGGACTAACTGTCATTCAAGCCACAGCTAATGTGAACGGCACCTGTGATACCTCCAACACCACCACCGGCTCGGCCTGACTTCCTTCCCTGGCCTTGTAAATGTGCTTTTACCAAAACCAGAGCTGAGGCTACCCGCATGGAAATAAGCAACTCCAAATGGGTGTCGTGTTTCCTCAGCTGTTTAGCAAATTGTTACAGAGGAGAACGAAACGGCTCACATACTCTCCCAATGTTCTTCTCGGAGACATTAGGTTTTCAGTCCAATTGACAATGAGTGCCAGTCATAGGAAACGTGAAAGCCAATTTGGCATGGCATGCCTATGGCTAGCATGTGTGGCTCGGAATGTACACTTACCCAGCTCGTGAGCGGTGGTGAATGCAGATGGCAAGCCATCATCCTCAATCACAGAGCAGCTCCTCTTGGGGTCGCACATGGTGCCAACATCTGCCATTCCCAGAGTGTCACAGGTGGAGGCTCCGCACAGATCCTGGAAAATCAGATAGGAACTCCCTTAAGTCAGTGGATCCCATTTGTGGATAATATTTCCAAGCCCCAATCAGCAAGCACGCATGACTTTTGCCTCTACAATCCACTGGAATTCTTTTTTTTTTTTTAACAGTGTAACAGCGTTTATTTGCCTTGCTGAACAATATCGGCGTGCCCCCCACTTTGGGAATATTGGGCAGCGCGGGGGCTCGGTGGGTTCAATCCCAGAGTGGGGCGGTCTGGGTCCTTTCTGTGTGGAGTCTGCATGTCCTGCTCATGTCTGCGTGGGTTTACTCCGGGTACTCCGGTTTCCTCCCACAGTCCGAAGACATGCGTGTTAGGTTAATTGGTGTCTCTAAATTGGCATCGACTTGTGTGTGTTTTTGACGACAGGCGATGCGAAACGTCGGTCAAACTATTCCCTCGTCGCTTCCTCGTGGGTATGAGCGGACCCCGCATCAAGCGGGAGTTATTTTTTGAAGTACCCCTGATTGCAACGTCCTACACATATGAAAGAATCCATGAATATGGAATGAATATCCAAACCGTAAGAGGAGATTTAAAAAAAAAATTATGCAAATGAACGCAATGATGAAGAGATTTCAAGGGGGGGGGGGGGTGAACTATCAATAAACAAAGCACTGTGCTTCAGGAAAATGTACCTCCTTGTTTAGGCGGCTTGTGACCGATCAAGCATCAAACAGTGTAATTCAATAATCACAAACACACAAGGCAGTCCGATTTAGTCAACCACTCTGCAAAACGTTTCCATTCATCCAGGCCCGTTCAAAAAGAATTACACAATGAGTCTACAAACAAAAAACGCACGGGTTGTAACGCCTGATGAGGCAACGACCGAAAAAAAAAAAAAAATCTAGCGATATCAATAATGCGCTCATGGAATCTCCTCAAGTGCTTTTGACTCACAAAGAGGTATTCCAGATGCTCCGTTCAAATTTCTCTCGAGTTTGTTCTGCAGTGCTTTATGTTGCTGTAAAATGCGCCGTCTTGGGCCAAGGCAAAGAAGTTTCCAACTGACCTATATTGTGTAACCACATGTCTTAAAACAGGTTTGCTTGAAATATTCACAAAGCCATGCTGAGTGAAGATCATAATAACAGGGTTTTCTCCTCAAAGCTGTTCCAGGGTAAAAAAAAAAAAAAAAAAAAAAAAACCTTTCACTGACAAATCTGTAAAAATGACTCAAATGGTTTGGAATAACATACTATAGAGATAAAAATCACAAAATAACATTGTAACTGGCTCTGATGGTGACGGCCAAAGGCCGGCCAAATAAAATTACACACTAATATTTCATTAAAGTGCCTTTAGCTTTGATTACGGCACGCACTGGCTGTTGCGTTCTTTCAACAACCTCATGCAACGTATCAACATTTATTTCTGTCCCGAGTTACATTAATTTTGGCTGGGTGCTGACAGTGACAGTGTAAACCCACTGTAGCACAACTCAAACACTTTCAATAGAGTTGGGTTCAGACTCTGTGGTGGTCAAGTCATGTGTAAAAGTGGTTCCTCATGCCCTCAGAGCCATAATTTGAGCACTTGGCATCCTTGAATATGCCCGTTTGCTCAGACAGATCAGAACACTGCTACCAGAACCCTGCACAGTGCCAGCATGTGCAAAGATGTGCATTTTTTCACTGTTAGGTCGGACAATAAACAGTTAAATGTGGCACCGCTGCCTCACCGCAAGAAGGTCCCGGGTTCACTCCCACGGTGGAACGGTCTGGGTCCTCTCTGTGTGGAGTCTGCATGTCCTCCCCGTGTCTGTGTGGGTTTACTCCGGGTACTCCGGTTTCCTCCCACACTCCAAAGACATGCGTGGTTAATAGTTGTCTCTAATAGTGGCCCTTAGTTTGTGACTGTGTGTGTCTAGGGTTGTTCCTGCCCTTGTGCCTGGAGCTTCCGGGTGGGCAATCCCACGTGGATTAAGCAGAAGATAATGAATGAATGGGTGCGTTCAGGTTGGTGGTCGGCAAAGGGCCAAACCCCTGTGAGACATATAAAGCATGCATTTCTTTTCCTCTTCAATTAGCGCATGTTCTGTCGCGTTTTACTATATATTATTTTAAACTATATAGTTACCATGACGATGAGTCAGACTTTGTATGGTTGATGCACCGATTCAGGCGCTTCCGTTACCTGATGGTTTCATTGACCTGGATTAGGTTAAAATCTGAACTCATTATAGCGTACCTTTTGTTCATTGAAAAAGCGTCCAATCTTTACGCTCCCTCGCACATTTTTGCCCCCAAGTAGCATCACTAACACAGCTGTTTAGTCCCAAGGCCCAGTTCTTGTCACACTTAAACATAGCTAAGATGTCAACTGGTGATTTTTTTTTACGATTTGAATTCAACACGCATTGGTCTTCGAGATTTTTGTCCGCCCACCCAGCTGACTGCTAACCGCTTTCCTTCCCGCCTTTAATAATGTGTTTGCCATGTCTTAACCCAATTCAATCTTCCGACAGGGTTGTTTAAGAAATGAGAAGCTCCTGACCGATGTGTCTCCTAATTAAACATATTAATTACTGTAGTGATTATCCAATCAAAGGCTCTTTAGTTTTTGCTCGTGTCAATTCAAATGCTGACCATTTTTCCAGAGTGTATGGGATCCTGGAGGCTTTCACTGAAGACCCGATCCAAAATCAGATGGCTTCACAGAACTGAGATGTAGCTGCACAATGCTGATGTGTTGCCAAGTTAGCACTCCCGAGCTGCTTTTATAAAAACGGTCCAATAGTAATACTCAAAGCGAACACTTATTCTCAAACCAAGCAAACCAACGGGTTCGGTCAGATGTTAGCGAGCCTCATATAAACCAAGGTTCTGTATCAGTGTGACAAATTTGTTTGTGCGCTGCAGTTCTAGACCACTGAAAACTCAATCCAGATGTGAAAGAATAGCTAATTCCAAATGTTTAAGACATATCTGGTTTAAAAAGGACCTTTTTTCTTCTTTTATGTAACAAGTTAATGTTTTTCTAATCTGACCTAATTCTCACATCTGCTGTATCTCTCTTGACAAGAGCTGCCCTGTGAACAAGATGCTCACTTCTTCCTGTATTGTCTCCTCTTCTGCCCCTTGGCGATTAAGTGATCAAAGCTATTTTGTACACCTACACAGCCGTCATTGTACAGTGCGGTACAGAGGACGGGACCAAAAAAACAGGCCTATACCATTTTAGCAGAACAGCTACGTAGGCTTCATAGGCTTCTCTCGTGACCGAATGAGTCACTTCCAACTTGGTAACAAATATATACAAAACAACTCATGGGGAACTTGACCTAATTAGATTACTAAAGCATATGACGCCTTGTGGTTGTGCGGTTAAGGAAGCTGTTAAAGCCATGATGAAACCTGATATTTGCTGAGAGAACTGGTCAGCCAGCCACCTCCACTACAGACAAGTGTCTGGTGACATACTACTCTCATAAAATTATGTATGGGACATCTTATTTAGAAGTGGGTGTCAATGGATTTAGCAGAATGTTAGTGAAGCAGGTTACGGGCCAGCGGTTGCTTAACCTCGGTGGTTAGGGGCCACTAGGCAGCACTGAGCTGAAGTCAGATGCTTTTGTGTGCTGGAGTAAAGCTTCACTCTCTCCAAACCTCTCCACCGGGTCTGGCAAAAGCTCTCCATCACTGGCTAACTGAATATGGGGGATTATTTTCTCCTCTTCTGACCCAATTGGCACCCAACAGTGAAAACATATGACTTCCATTAGGGCTTTTATAAAACGCAAACTGTTCCATGTGTGATTCTCTTTGCCTTTGCATATTTTGACTTCTTTGATCTGCAAGCCACCCCTTCTCTGTTAATCACCTAAACATGATACACCTACATCTCCCCTGAACGGCGATCGTCAGAGTTCCATGTGGAAGACTACATAAACCTTCTTCTGCAAGGACAAAATAAATTGGATCCTCTGAGCTCATTTCCTTGCATTCTATAGGATATTGGAGCTCAGTAAATCTGCTCTAATTCACCATCGTAATGGTAAGATTACATATTTCAAGCTGCCTTCACATGTTCAGTAAAACACATTTTAAAGGGCCTCCCAGAATTACGATGGAAGTCCCCCAGCAGCTGGTTGCCTGGTAACGGCAACTTTTCTGTTTTTCGATTTAACAAAACAGTTCACATGATTGTATGACGTGGACCGTAATGAATCGTATGAAGTACTGGCAACGCTCAGGACCACGTTAACCAGTCCAAGTGGAAGGGAAGTGCTGCGATTGGCCCCTTTCGGTTCCTCAAAGGTGTGCCTCAATGCCACCCTTTCCTAAGTGTAGTTGACAACATGCTAATTACTCAGCGCCTGTGTATTACGCAAATCGGATCATTATGTGTACATAAATAAATGATGCTGCTTGATTAAGAGCCCTGTGAGTCATGGCACTCTGTGTTAGAGTGTTACAATGGAAAAATGCTTTTAATACTGAGAAATAACATGACAACCAATAAGGAATGTATTATATAAAAATAACCTGGAGATCCAACCTAGTAGAGAACTCAGTTCCAACACACCTGTTCTGGATAGTCAGTCTGCTTTATGAGCTGGATCAGCTCTACTTGAGCAAGGATAGAACCCAATTCCGAAATAAAGTTTAGCGACAGTGACTATTGATCGGGAGTATCTGAGCCTCGTAACTCAATGGGAATCGTTAAAACCCTTTCCTTCCAGATACCTCCACTGTGTTAATGATTTGTCTCTTCATTTTATTTTGTTCATACAGAAGTCACAGTTTTGTATAAATTACAACTTTGAAAATAAATTCCAGTGGAGCACAAGACATGTTCATGTATGTCAGAGTTTGGGAAACACTATTACAAGGTAGCCATATTCTGAAAATATATATTATATTATTATTATTATTATTATTGAAATAACTAAATGGCTTTGAAGAACAAATACCGTCACTAAATGAGTCTCGTAGGAATTTCTCATGTTTACCAATGGCCAAAGGAGGAAATCATGCTGGCTTCAACTCCACGTCCTGGAGTGGAGTGCATGATGTCGATGAGCATGAGGACGGAGTTTGTGTTTATAGGTGCTGGCCCATAAAGGGAACAACATGGAAGACAAGTTGTAGTGCTCCAGAGAGACACTTTCCCTAGACTTCAGCTGAAAAGAGCTTTCTATAGCAGGTGGACTTTGATGAGGTGGGATTTAAGGGCCTGTCCCTCTTTCTTGCTCTCTTGTAATGGGAAACATGCATGCTCTAAAGGAATGGGTGGAGGGGAAGAATGGACATGGGAAAGTCTGTCTCGAACAATTCACAGTTTTGTTGAGGAAACAGCCCAAATTAAATGGACGCGTCCCTTCACCGTAGCCGTGTATTACACCCCCTTTATTTGTTCATGGTAACCAAAGCTAAAATTGGAGAATGAAATAATGGGTCGACTTTATGACGACTGTTCATATTTCCTCTCACTATAGGTAGTCATTCTTGGACTCTGTGAAACATGACAAGAGCCATGGTATGACATAACATTTCCTTTGACATCACTGGAATGACATAAGCTTTTAGCTGCTGTGAGAAGAGCACAGCATATCAGATTACATGTTGGAGTTCTTAGAGCAGCCTAGGCAGGGCTTTCCTCTGTGCCTGTTTAAGTAATTCATACAGTAATGCAGATTTAGATTTGGAAAGACTTGGACTTACTTCTTAGAGCTTTCAGTGGGTCTCGTTTTGCTACGATTTAGCTTGAAAACAGGTTAGAATTATGATGACTGACTTACATGCATGACACCGTCTCATTTTGTAGACATGTCTAGGTGCGTCCTCAAAGTGAAAGCTGCATACACTTTGGCCTCGTGCCAATACCAAGGGACATTCGCAGTACAAACTATATTTAGCTTAATCGAGGTGAACTCGTGAGAAACGTGGGTCCTGTTGCAGACTTCTCTTAATGACCTAGCTGTTAACCTGATGTACAGTACTGGGAAAATGTCTTGGGCCACCACTAGATCTGATGGTTTTAGCAACGGAATAATGATCATGTACAATATGATATGATTCGAAAAAAAAAACTGGATTTGTCTCTTCATAATTCTCTTTTCCACCGATCATGAGTGCAAACTTTGTGAGCTTTAACATTTTATTTCCTTAAAGCAATTCTCAATTTTTACTGATTGTAAGGTCTTCATCTGGTTCTGCTGTTATGTACAGCTGTGTATCGTTAACATTTACGGCATTTAGCAGACGCCCTTATCCGGAGCCAATTACAATTCGTACGGTCTTACAATTCAAGCAATGGTGGGTTAAGGACCTTGCTTAAGGTCCCAACTGTGGCAGCTTGGCAGAGGTGGGATTTGAGATTTAAACCCTGGACCATCAGGTCCAGAGTCCTGTAGTTTAATCGCTAGGCTACACATATCCTAGCCTTTTCACCCTGTTCTCCTTTTGAAAACTGTTCTTGATCAAGCTTGTGTAGCAGAACCGTAGAAGGGTCAACTTGGCATCACGATGAAAATCCCAGATCCTGCTATTGCTTAAATGTAAGGGGAGGTGACATTACATACTTGCCACTGTAGCCTATACTAAAATATCTATCATTTTGAAAATACTGCATACGTATGTACGCATGTCCTGTATTTTCTGGTTGGCAAAGAATAATATATGATCGTCATACATTGCTAAAGCAATGATGTATCTAATCAAATAGTGCCCTAAGACTTTTTGCAAACAACTCTTATAACTTCTGTATCAGCATTTGAGCTCGTACTCCTGATTGGCCCACCGCCCCCGCACTCTGGAACGGAGAGGATTTTTCTATGCCAAATCCTTGAAGCCATATCTCTATCTTTAAGGAGTAACGACTGCAATAACTACAAAAATTCAAGGAGGACCGCTCGGCGCTCTGGCTCCCACACTTTGCCGTCTCTCAATGGGGACGCAAATCTAAGCTTCTGAGATCAGCATCTCAGGACACATGTGACTCAGAGGCACTTAGCGAAAGGCTTTGCTCGTTTGGCGTGTGGAGGGCTGGCCATGCGCCCGCACATATGGGCGTTCCTGCACAACAGCTGAGAGCGAATGCTGACTTCAGTTTGGGTTTGAATAGGGGTGAATCGGTGCAAAGCATGCTGAGGTTGGAAAAAAAAAAAACTGAAAACTTTGAACCTTCAGCCATGGGTGTACACAGACAGGGATGTGACTAAGCAATGGAAGATGTTGGTTCCATTCACTAAACAGACCATGTGGCTGCTCTTTGTGCACACAGCTTGACGCTGGTCTGTCACTTGATCAATCAATGTCATTTACCCGCCTCATTTGTACAGAAGACTGTTCAGTTCGCCATCTACCCCGCTCACAAAAATGAAGGGAATTTTCACTATGGGATATTTCATATTGAATATTTTTGTGAGCAGTGTATATCAGCCAAGGGCAAGTGTATGCCCTTACGTTCACAATAGCATAAACTGTGAGGTATCTTCTATTACTCTTTTTCTTCCAGCACCAACAATATACCTAACTCAGCTGCCTTTAGATGCCAGTGTCTTAGCCTAAACTTAATGCTCAAGGTGTGTCCCGTAAAAGCCCCTATTTCAAATTCAAATGAAGGGATGGGTGCCTCAAGTCATACCTGACCTTTTCCTGTAACACTGTCGTGTGCCCCACGTGATACCCTTGGGGACAGAGATAGACTCAAGTGCTCTTGTTGCAGCCTGCCCATTGTACAGCAAACTTTCCAGTAAGCCAAGCTGCATTCAACCAGTTTGCTGTTATTGTTTTTAAATATTTAAAAGAATGTCTGTTTCAGTAGATACAGAAAAGCTGACTATATGACTGAGTGTGATGCCACATAAAGGATATAACACATTGCCCCCCCCACACACACACACACACGCACACACTTTGGATTAGATTGTACCCTACTAAGTGCACTACATCACCTGTTTTGTGAAGAGGATGGCCGTGTCCCAGTATTCTGGATGCTTGTCGCTGTTCTTGTTCATCTTCTTTTGCCAGGTGCAGAAGTTGCGAAGGGTCATGGCTGCGTTGCCGCTCACTTTCGGTCCCTTCTCCTCCTCTTCAATCACCACGAACTTGACCACTGCGATGCTGATGGGGTTCAGGATACTCGGGTGCTTATAAAGGCGCGCAGCTACCGCCATGAGGGTGAGCACGTAGTGCTTCAGGTCGTCACCATGAAACTTGGCCATGGACTCATCAGCCACCACCAGTGTCTCCACATAGCGAGGCACCGAAACGAATCTCTTCAGCCGGCTCTTTGCCGTGCTCGAGTCGCTCGCAGACGCTTCTTCCGAGCGTTTAAACTTCTCCAAAGCCTGTGCAGCAACGCGAACCGATCCAGTGTCCACGCCGCACCTCGACTTGCCGTTGCCGTCGCCGTCAAACTCGGTGTTGGCGCGCCGCCGGAGAAGATGTGCGCTTTCGGTGCTCCGGTGTGGGCTCAAAGGCGCAGCGTCATCGCTCACTGGGTTGAGAAAATATTCCCAGCCGTCATAACCGAACGCGCCTCGCAGACCGTCACACAGACTGAGCGCCGCGTACGACACAGGGTCCTTATTCACGACGCCTGCATAGAAACAGCGACGAAGGTCCGTGCGCTCTGACCAGTCGGGCATGTCCGGAGCTATGTGCGAAGAGAACGTAGGGGCGATGAAGCTAGAATCCGAGTGCAAGTCCAGAACGAAATCCTGACCGAAGGCGCTAATTTGGAAAGCCACTCGTTGTGGCAGCGCTTTCGCTTCAGACCCGACGAAGTTGGTCTTTGCAAACTCGTGATTATCCAATCGCACCGGCTCGCACAGCTGACTCTGCATGGAACGCGCTACTTGAAATTTCGCAGATAAAACGTGCGCTAAAAGCAAAGCCTTGGTCAATAAAAACATGATTGCTTGCAGTACGCAGTGCGATTTTATGCGAACCTGCAGGGTCTGGGTGGAGTGCTTATGAAGAAAGTGGTCTGAATTGAGTCTGTGAAATAACTCGGGTTTCAAGGGTAATCCGAACAACGCCACGGATTAAAAGGTCGCCTGGTAGCGTCCGAGTTCCACCAGAACGCGACCCATTCCTTTGCTGCACCTGGATGCTCAAGCAGTCCTCTGCCTTACGTCTGCCGGCTTTATGGAAGCGAGTCATGTGTAAACAGCGAGCGCCTGTCATTGGAGTTTTTTTTTTGGGGAAGGTCTTCGGGTGCGCTGATTGGACGCCTCTTGTTTTGCGACACCACTGCAGCGCGCGCTTCTCGAGCGTGGCCTTCCCTCCCACTTTACGTGTCCGTGCGCTCTCGCAGCTCAGTTGCACAAGTACTGTGCACTACTCTTGGTTGTGTTTTGACAAAATGTAATATTTCATTATTGAATGTGGCTTTTGGGCTCATGTCTGTATTTTAGAGTGAAATATCTTTCTTTCCACCTTGGGAATGGTTCGTTGCAGTCTGGAGAGCCAGTCCATTTGGTCATTTTTTTTAATGGAATTGCCCAGTTTTATTGCCTCATTGTATTGGGTATAGCAAAAGTATAAAGTTTTTCTAAAGATTTAGTCCATAAAGTTTTGCGGTTGCATTTGCCACGAGTACAAAAGGAAAAGCACTGTGGAAGCTGTGGCAAGAGCTGGGCCAACGGCAAGGAAGTGCAAGTCTCTCACGTAAGGCTATGTTTTTATGCTCTAGGGACATACTCAAATAAAATGTTACAATAAAATAAAATGAAACAGCAAGGGGAACGGAGATGCATATTTGTTACCTGGTTAATTCTCTCTCTCTCTCTCTCTCTCTCTCACACACACACACACACACACACACACACACACACACAGAGTTATAAACTAAACAGACTTAAAAGTCATTCTGGATTTTATCACCATATTTTTTCACATGGTGTCAATTGTCTTTCATTAAAACATGCATGATGTCAGACTCAGCTCAGCCCAACTGGTCAGCAAAGGCAAAGTTGTCAGTGTTTGTAAGGTTGCATAACACCATTCCAACATGTGTGTGCTGTTAATCCTCTTGTTAACGCACTGATGGATTCTCCCTAGATGTGAGAACATTACTTGCTCTCAGTGCGATAATCCCTCATTTCATACTTGAGAAGAACGATACAAATGTTTTCCATCACCTGTATTACCCCTGTCCTTGGCAAAACATGCTTAACAATGATTGTAGAAAACACCTCACAATGAGAGTTACAGTTACAGTGGTAAGAAGTTCCAGGTTTCGCAGTTGAGTTAAAACATTGATACTCTCCATTATCTCTTCAATAACTTAGACAGCAGATGTGGATGAAAGAGCCCAGTTTATATAGGGGAACAAATCTACGTGGTACATGGGCTCGCCGTGCTTGGTAAGAAGAGCAGTGAAGGCTGAAGCTGGTGCATGTGCAGTCCTCAGAATACAAGGCCGCCACCTGGTGGTAAAAAAGAAATCTATGGCTTTCTTGACGGAGTAATACAATGAACAAATTATTGAGAAAGGTCATCCTGTATCTAGGGACCGTTTGGAATGAATATGCAGTTATGCACAATCCCTTACTTTTGTCTATAATTATTGTTTTTTTCTGGACAACCCCAAATTAAAGATTGTCCTATATGTGTTTTGGTATAATGGGGTTTTTGAGTAAATGGCATTTTTAACGTTTAGATGGGAAAATGTATTTTGCCAAAAGGTAAACTTGCATTTTCTTTAAAAAAAATATTGGTCCTATTTTGGTTATGATTAATACACAGCAACTGATACTGTACATATTTAAACCGTGTTGTTTTTTTTTACCGGAATATATTTTCGTTTGGAATGCAAAAGGGAAAAAGAAAAACACGTGGCTAACAGTATGTCACATTAACAGCGATACAACAGCGCCACCCTCTGAAGAGTTTTGGTTCATGCAGTTGATTTAAAGTCAAATGGGTTCATTGTCCCACCGTCAAGAATTCAATGCTGCAGTACTTGATGGTAGTTCGCTGAACTTTATTCCAAGTGTCTGTGTCTGACTGTCACGCTCCTGGCAACGTGCTATACATGATTTCTAACAACAAGCAACGTCAGCAGTTTTACATCTCTCATCGTTACTGAACTGAAAGCGAAAATGTACAATGAATAGTGTCCCGTGCTTAAAATATTACCTTTGTTCATGGAAGGATATTGCGTAAAATATATGCTAGATACATACACACCAGTCCCTACAACCTACAACATTCAGTTATAGACCATGTGTTCTATAAGTCCAGCATCAAAGGGGAAAGGGGAAAATGTTTGCCATACTGACTTAATATAAGTTGCTCCGGTGGCTTGATGGTAAGAGGCAGCATCTGAAATGCCAAGTGGGCTTGCAGAGTGAAGGTTGGGTGGTGTGTTTATGGATCCTTTCAATGGACTGACTTCAGACTTGTCCAGGGTGCAAGTCTGAATACGCCCAGTGAAATCTGGATTGGGTTCCATATGTTTCACTTCAATCCTGACCAGGATAAGCAAGGGCAAAAAGGTTCTTTTGTGTCTTAACATGTCCACCATCATTTTCAATATACGAATTCATCCATTTTACCCAGTAACCCTTCCAAGCCAGCACAGTTCCATGTCATTGACCACAATACAATCTGCCTGTGACTTACATGAGCTCTAACCAATGTATGAGGACGCCTGCTTAGGGGTCCAGTGAATTATCTTTTCACGGAACAAGAAATCCTTGGCAGTGCACCTGTTTGTAGAAATACACACAGATTATGATGGTATTGTGAGTGTGTAGCTTTCCGTCATTGCACCGTTTCTTTAACAACACACTTCAGGAGTTCTTATGATTTATAATTACCATGGCACTGGCTTAGTTGGAGAAAAAAAAACTGTTTAATTGGACAGACCAGAGGTTATCCGATACAAGTGACCGGTATGTCTGTACTTCAGGCTTACTATTGCTATACTTAAATGTATGTCTGTTAAATTACTAAAATGGTTGAGCACCACTAGTATAGCGCAGAGCAATCACTTTTCAAAACCTATTCGATCATTTCAAGCTGCAACTGTGCCAAGTTGCAGCGACCAGGTCAAGGACGTTTGTATGTTGTGATTAAAAATAACCCGATTTGCGGGAACCATCCCAATCTGGCAACACTATCACCGGGGTTAAAACATTCCACACACCAGAACAGCACGTGTCTGTGTGTACGTGTTCCGTCCAGTCAGTTAATAATAGGCAGACTTGCACTGTTCAGAATGGGGAGTGGCCGGGAGCCCCCATTGGATCGGAAGCCACGGAGCTGCGCGAGGAGGAGGAGGACGAGGAGGAGGAGGAGGACGCGCGGTCGGCACGAGTATCGGAAATAAACCTCGTACGTTCAAGAAGATCGCAAGTGTATAAATACCGCCGACAAGGGCGCAGACAGACCCGCCGATACGCAGTCAGCTAGAGGAGCGCTCTGTCTGATTCCCCCATGAATGGTTCAGGTCGACGTCTTGTTTGAAAGTGAACGAACTTTGACTTTGATCTGTACTGTGAATAAATAACGAACAGCCTGTTTCAGTCCAAGCTGAGGATTTCACCAGCAGTTTATGTAGTGAGATTTTAGATTTTGTTCTGCATTGTTACGTAAGTACTCATTAAGGTTGTCCCTCCTACTGATTTGTGCTTCACTTTTTTAATGAGAGCATTTGCATGTCACTGGATACCATGATCTTTCATGTACATTTCATATTGGCCACGGTCGTGCTCGCCGGATGTGTCAAGGGTGAGTACATGGAGTCGGAAGAGACTGTACCTGTCAAACTGCCTTCGACCGACAGTGGCGTTTGGTGGCGTCAGGACAGGCACGTTTTCCAAATAAAGGCATTCGGACACGTTTTTACGCTACACCTGAAACCAGACGAAAGCTTTATCGCTCCAACGTTACGCGTTCAGCGTATCAACGCAAATGGACTCCTGAATAGCTCCAGACTTGAGGCTGTCCTGCCTGAGCCAGAGGAAAGCGGACAGGACCTCAGGGACTGTTTCCACACAGGCATCGTCAACAGGGATGAAGACTCACTGGTCTCCCTTAGTCTCTGTCACGGCATCCAGGGAACCTTCGTGACGCGCGGACACGAGTACTTCATTGAGCCCGTGGCTGAGCGCACTGAAGATGCGAGGAGGAAAGTCTCTGTGGCGCACGTCGTTACGCGCAGAGTGTTCACCAGAAAGACCGCCGATAAAGAGTTCGAGCAAGTCGTTAAGAAAAACATTCGTTGGTCTCGCAGGCTTCAGCAACGACGACCAACGCGACAGAGGAGGTTCGTGTCAGCCAAGCGGTACATCGAGACCCTGGTAGTGGCGGACGTCTCCATGACGCGTTTCTATGGAGACGAGATCAAGGTAATGTCACTTACGCAACTGAGCTGGCTTTGTAGCTGAATATACTGAACACGTGTTGCACGATTTACCAGTTAAACCCGATGCTACCTCACTCATTTATTTTTCAGTATTTAACACAGACGAAACGTGCACCAGTCTGCTGGGTTCTGTTTATAAATGAACTATACTTTTTAGAATTATTTCGAAAGACCTCTTTAGTGACCCTGTCTAGGCATGCAAAGCATTTTTTTTCCGTTTTAATGAAGATTGAGAGAGAATTCCTAAGAAACGAATCATATCTCGTGATACGCGTGGGCGACGAGGAGCAGTGCGTAATACTTGAGTGAAGAACCTCAGCAAGTGCTCGGTGAAAGCTGAAAAGTTACGAGTCATGTCTAGCATATTCGCTTGTTAAAAAGTATGGCTGAGTATCAGGGTAACCAATTCCGTGTTAATTGGCTTTCCTAAATGGCCCATATTTCTCTTGTCCAAACAAAATCGATATGGTTTAGCTTCATCTCACTCAAGTCGGCGTTGCTTGCTTTGGCAAATTCAGACATCTTAGTAGCATGAATTGATATCGGACAAAGATAATATTGCAATATTTCAATCTGTTTAATACACATTTGCGACAAATGCCAACTTCCTCTCTAGCAGTGCAAGAAGATTCGCCTTCCCAATGAAAAACAAAAGTCCAACTAGCTAAACGACCAACCTTAAACAAGCATCAGCTGTAAAATTCTCTCACATTACCTGCATTTGACACATATAAGCGGTCATGATGGAATGACTGCATGTGCTTCTTGGCGGTTCTTTTCGAAAAGGAATAGGTCATTCTCTTGAACATTATCATACAGAAATATGTTCCCTTATATTGCTGAAATGGGAGAGTTCCATGCTGGGGTGTCCCCATAATTGTTCGTTTGCTGAATGTGTTAAGTGTACCACGTTTCTCCATGTAGTCGAGACCACACAGTCAACCCATGTTTACTCTCTGAGAGTTTTACACACAAATGCCGTAACTATAATTGTTTACCTGATGATCATGCTTTGTTGATAGTGCATTCCCTTCAGCTAGACTCTTTCTAAACATAGGATGGTTAGGATAGGGACTCCTTCTGACTCTCTTGTTGGTACTTTGCAACAGTGTGTAATGAACAGAAGGTGACTCGCATAAAACCTCTTTGGCGTTTGTATTCCACTGTTTTATTAGGGGAGCGGAAACGTGTGCTTTCAAACACTGACTGGGTTTTTGGAGTGAACGAGGGTTCATATGATACTTGCATTATAGCTATGACCTTGTGCCAAGCGCAGTAGTTGTTTTAAGGTTTCAGACTGTGCATGAATAATAGTGGTCATATATTAGCACTCCTTTAATCATTTCCTCTTCACGAAGCCTGAAAAGTGGCATTCGATCTTTCCCAAGCACTACCACTTCTGGTACAGAAGACTCGGTTGGTGAATATCATCAGCTTATGCCAAGCATTAAGAAACCACTCCAACCACCAGTATTTAAGAAATAGTGTTTGACTGGGCCTATTACCAAACTGCTATATTTGTGGTTTGTCATGGTTGCCAGACATGGTAAACAAACCACTACTATTTTTACACTTGAAATCCCAGTCTGTTATCATGCAATCATGTCTTATTAATATAAAGCCATTTCCAGTATACAGTGTCTCTTTTTTGACGTGTGTGACGTTACCTTGAAGGAAGGGGCAATAGATATATGGAGACAAAAAAAAAAAAAAAACCCTGATAAAATGAAACAGCTGGCTTTGGGGAACCAAATGTGACTCTTGGGTAAGACAGGATGACATGGGGAGGTGTTTTTCAGCTGTTTCCTCCTGTTTTAATGACTGTATGCAAAGCAGCAATTCTTCAGCACCAGAAGATTATAGATTTAGCTTGCCAACATTGTTCTGCCACAATCCGCACCTGCTGCTCAGTAAACATCTGTGATAAAGAGAGACGATTCCTTACACACACAATCGGAATTCTCATGCGGTGTCTGCTCTGGTACAGGTTTACATTTGAAAAATGTCTGAACTCTGCTAACTCTGCTCTTCTCTATGCAGCACTACCTCCTGACCATAATGGGGATGGCTGCTCAGCTCTTTTCCCACCATAGTCTCAAAAATGCAGTGAGCTTGGTCGTGGTCAAGATACTGGTGGTGGAGGATGAAGAAGGAGGACCAGAGGTGTCCAGAAATGGTGGCGTGTCCCTGCGCAATTTCTGTGCCTGGCAACAACTCTTCAACCCGCCGAGTCCGCGGCACCCTGAGCATTACGATACTGCCATATTGTTCACCAGAGAGGTAAGGTTCTAGACAAAGCATCCATTCTGTCAGTGCCATAAGGCCGTAGGAGTTTGGTTTAGATGGACGTTCTCTGCTTTAACATCATTTCAGTCTGAACAGGACGAATGATCCACATTGCATTCACTAATGTTAAGGTAGCTTCCTTGATTATTCGATTTAAATTTGGTAGGTAAAAATCATGCTATGGTTGTGCTGGAGCTCAGGTTTCGTCTGCTGGTTTTGATCCAAGTTTAGCTTTCGACTTCCAGTAATCTGAGGAGTGGAACATCTCAGAGCAAGCTTATTTGCTATTAAAAGTAGCGGGTGGTTTAATTAATCAAATGACTGGAAGAGCCTCTGTGGGGCACTTCAAGAGCACTTCTTTGACATCTGAATCGTTTTGTGAACCAGACGTTTGTATAAGATGCTTACAAACAAACAAGGTACCATAACAGTGTGGTTCATAAAGAAACCACACATTCTTGTGATAATTATTGCCCCCAGTCAGCTTATTTAAACAAATAACGAAGTGAAAACAAATTTATACATCATGTTTCTGATTTCACTATAAGATTCTATACCCAGCCATGAAGAGATCATGTGACCACACTTCTGCCAAGAACAAAAGAGACTTGGACAGACTACCTGTGGCAAGTAAACAAAGCAGATTTCATAATGGTCTCAAGCATTTGGACCAGACGTACAGACAGGTGGTTTTGTTTATCTGAGGTCAAGATGTCTCTGCAGAAGCATCCTCCGCAGACTAGGTCAGGGCCAGTATATATATCAGGAGGTACTTGGCTCTGGTAGTAAACTCTTCAGACTAGACATTACACGGTTAAAAATCCTCCCTCACTGTTTCTTGTCTGACGTGCGTTCGCTTTTTATGATGGAAACACTGACAAATATGTTTTGCTGGCAAGAGCCTTCTTTGGGGATTTGGGGGGGGGGTGTCTGTCTGGAA